>VXAC01000707.1:239991-299781 GCA_013399225.1 Rhipidura dahli | reverse complement strand
CCGGTCCTGGCTATGGGGGTGGCAGGATGGAGGTGGTTTGTGAAGCTGGGGGGTCTTTGGGGACACAGGGGGGGCTGGGGCAGGTTGGGGAGCAGGGTGAGCTCTGGGTCTGGGGTGAGGGTGTGTGTGAGGGGCCCTGGGAAGGGCAGGGGCTGGCTGCCCTCTTTCCTGCCCTGAGCTGCAGCCCGAGGCACCCCCGGAGCTGGCAGGGAGGGGGCACCTCAAGTCCGGCTGGCACAGGGGGCTCAGGGACCTGTGGGGAGGTGTTTGAGTGGTCCCCGTGGGCTCTGCCGGAGCTGCTGCTGGGGGCTGTAGAATGAGGTAAATAACAGAAATAACCAATAATAAAACCTGTAAGGTCCTGGTTTCGTGCCCTTACCTGTTACAAAGTGAGGCCCCTACCTTCCTTTTTTTTGGTTCAGGTGTAAATTCAAGTGGTTTGCTAAGAATAAGGCAGTAAAGTACTTTGACACAAGTGAGCTCTGAGTTAAACCTGTCTTTTGAAGTTGAAAGGAGCAGGGGAAAATAAGCTGGTGGGTTTGGGATGCTGAATGTGTAAGGATGAACTGTTTCCAAGAGGGGCTGCTCCCCCTGTGATCTCTCTTTCCTGAACTGGTTCCTTTCAGCCCTTCATTCCTTCACCTGCTCTCCCTCTGCCTTGCTCTTTTAACTTGGGAATTTTTTGGCTGTTTCTCTCAGGTCTGACTTTGTGCAGGTCCCTGGAAAGTTTGCTCTCAATGCCCAGGGTTCCAAAAGGTGATGGAACAGCTGGGAGCAGCTCTGTGCCTGGCAGTGGTTAAGATATTGACCAGGATCCATAAGTGTTTCCTTTTAGGAAGATTCTCGTTTCCAGAAGTGAATTAGCAGCAACTTTCTGCCAACCAGCTGTTGGGTTTGTGTCCTTGCAGCCACTGAGTACCACCTGGGCCTGCTGAAGGCAAAGCTTGCAAAATACAGAGCTCAGCTGCTGGAACCCTCCAAATCCCCGGCTGCCAAGGGCGAGGGCTTCGATGTGATGAAATCAGGAGATGCCCGGGTGGCACTGATTGGTTTTCCTTCCGTGGGAAAGGTCAGTGAGTGTCTGTGTTCACTGTGTTTCCTGACTGGGGTTTGCAGTGGCTGCAAAGCAGATTTGGGGTCACAGAACTGTGGAATGGTTTGGGGTTTGGAGGCACCTTAAAGCTCACCTTGTGAGACCCCCCCTGGGGTACTCTGCACAGTTCTGGTGTCTCCAGCATAAGAAGGACATGGAACTGTTGGAGCAAGAGGCCACGAGGTTGAAGAGAGGAGTGGAGCACCTCCCCTGTGGAGACAGGCTGAGAGATTTGGGGCTGGAGAAGAGAATGCTGTGTGGAGACCTCACAGCACCTTCCAGGATCTGAAAAGGCTAAAAGGGAACTGGGAAGGGATTCTTTGTCAGGGACTGTAGTGGCAGGAAAAGGGGGAATGGGTTCACACTGAAAGAGGGAAAATTTAGATGAGGTATATGGAAGAAATTCTTCCCTGTGAGGATGGTGAGGCCCTGGCACAGGGTGCCCAGAGAAGCTGTGGCTGCCCCATCCCTGGAAGTGTCTAAGGCCAGGTTGGACAGGGCTTGGAGCATCCTGGGATAGTGGAAAGTGTCCCTGCCCATGGACAGGGATTGGAATGAAATGGGCTTTAAGGTCCCCCCCAACCCAAACCATTCCGTGATTCTGTGGTCTAGGTGAAAATTGGAGATGGGGAAACACTCCTTCATTCTGTGTGCTCTGCCCTGGGAAACTTGTTCTTGTCTGAAACTTGTTCTTGCCCAGCCACAGCACTGCTGAGGAAAGGACGTGCAGGATTTACCTCCGCTCTGTGACAGCGTCACCACCTCAGTCCCTGTGCCTGGAACAGCCACAGTGTGACTTGCACAGCCTGAGGAGCACTTTGGTGTAGTTCCTTTTGCTGAGTCTTTTAATTTTCCTGGCTAGTGATGCTGATCTCTTGCATTTCAGTCCACGTTTTTGAGTTTAATGACCTCGACTGCCAGCGAAGCCGCGTCGTACGAGTTCACCACGCTGACCTGTATCCCAGGAGTCATAGAAGTATGTGGGATTCTCCTCCCTTTGGCATGGGAGTGGTGGGACACCCAGCTGTGTAAATGTGTGTTTGCACCAGCCACGTTTGTGCTGCCACTAAGGAGCACAGACATCCTAAAGTCTCCAAAGCTGAATTTTGGTTTAAGCTTTTCAGTGCTGATGTAGCACTTCCTGGAGCTCCATAACACTTCGGGATTGGCTGCCTGGTCAGGATTTTTGTGCTGCTCTTGGACTGGCCAGAGCAATACAGCAATTCTCAACTGGATTTTGTATAACCATTGTCAGTGCCAGGGACCAGCTGGCTGCAAACCTTGACAGATTTGTTTTTAATGAAGCTTTACAGAGGCAATCTGTGCTGTGATCACTTTCAAAACAAAATGCAGCTACTCCTGTCCTTGAGGGGTTTTATTAGTGGTGGCCTCAGCATCCATCAGTAAAGCAAATGATAAAGGGCATCATACTGAAAACTGTCCAAGAGTAATGAGGAAATCTGGGTCAGGATGGAAAGGGGAGTTAAATAATGAAAATAATTGTATTGATGGGAAAAGGACTTTAATGTAAC
The DNA here is from genome assembly GCA_013399225.1 of Rhipidura dahli. Taxonomy (NCBI): domain Eukaryota; kingdom Metazoa; phylum Chordata; class Aves; order Passeriformes; family Rhipiduridae; genus Rhipidura; species Rhipidura dahli. The sequence goes on along the minus strand of VXAC01000707.1, from coordinate 297,156 downwards.
ACGTTCAAGCACAGCTGTGAGCTGCAACAACAGCTGGAGAGCCAAGGCCTTGCAAATCCTAGGAATGAAGAGTCTCCTGGGTTTTTTTCCTGGCACTTTAAGACCTGCAGCGCACCTTAATAGTTTGATCTATCACAGCAGGAGATGTGGCACTTGTTCATTACTGAGTTTTCTCATTAGTCCAAGACAGGAAGGGTTGTTTTTCCTTTCCATTTCCCCAGCTTGGGAATACGTGTCTGCTGTGCTGTTTTCCTGGTGCTTTGTCCAGCTGCAGTCACGGGATGCTTTAGGGGGTCAGGATCTAATGTACAGCTGTGGGTGCTGCTGAGCACAGCCCTTAGCTCTGGAATTTGCCTCAGGACAGAGCCATGAGCTTTGTGCAGAATTCCCCTGCCCTGCCAGTTCTGTCCAGTTCCCCTCTCCACAGGATTTGGACCCCCAGCACGTGCTTGGAGCTTTTGAGGCAGCTCAAGTGCCCTGCAAAAAGTTTTCAACTCTCCATCCTTCCATTTCCTTTTCAGTACAAAGGAGCCAATATTCAGCTGCTGGATCTGCCTGGAATCATCGAAGGAGCAGCTCAAGGTTGGCTCATGTCTGTGTTCATGTGCAGGAGGGATTTGCCCTCAGTAGAGTCCCTGGGTGTCTCAGATATTCACAGGTTTCCTGGGCCAAGAGTTCCTACCTTGCCTTTCCAAATTGTTGAGTCTCTGATCCTATGTGAGGCACGATTCCTATCCCTGAGCCCACATAAGGGTCTATTTGTAGCAGAAACATGGTTTTCTGGAGGTGGGAGCCAAAGCAAGCCAGCCACTTCTCACCTCCTTGCCTGAGTGTTGAGTGGCTCATCTGTTTTCTGGTGCTGAGGAAATGTACAGAAAGATGCTGGAGAGGCAGAGGGGGAATTACAGCTAAACACTAACCTTGTTTGAGTAATTCCCTGAGTTCCTGCCAGTCCTCCCATGACTCCTGGTTCCGGGAAGAGATGTTGGCTTTGTCTCTCTGTGTTGTCATTGTCCTCATTGGCTGCTTGTGTCTGAAGATAGCTTAGGAAATCAGAGAGTCATGGAACATCTGGAAAGGGACCCACTGGGATCATCCCGTCCAACTCCTGGCCCTGCACAGGACACCCCAACAATCCCACCCTGTGCCTGGTGTTGTCCAAATGCTCCTGGAGCTCTGGCAACCTTGGGGCTGTGACCATTCCCAGGGGAGCCTGGTCAGTGCCTGACCACCCTCTGGGGGAAGAGCCTTTTCCCAGTATCCAACCTAACCCTCCCTGGCACAGCTCCAGCCAGGGACCAGAACAGTGCCTGTGTTTCCTAAGGCACCTTCTGGCACTGATCTCCTTCCTGGTGAGCTCTCTGTGCTGCCTGGAGCTGCTGCCAGGGCTCTCAGCAGCTGGCTGCAGCCAGAACAGCACTGCAGGATCTTTTTCCTTGCTTTCAAGCTGCTGCACAGGGCAGGAGTCCCCATCGGTGACAGAACTCAGCTGGTTCCTCTTGCTGATGTGCATTCACCTCCTGTCTCCCCAGGGAAGGGCAGAGGCCGGCAGGTGATCGCTGTGGCCAGGACAGCAGACGTCGTTATCATGATGCTGGATGCCACCAAGGGCGAGGTGCAGAGGTGAGTGTGTGCTTGGCACCAGGCATGGGCCGGGCTCAGGGCTTCCCACATGCCCAGAAAACATGCCAGCTCTCTGAGGAGTTGTGGAGAGCACCTGGGGAATGAGGAATTAAACTATTGGGTGTGAGATGGAGGTTGGACTCCATGAGAAGCATCCTACTGACTGGTGTGGGTGCTCAGCTGAAGGGTCAGTCCTACAGGATGGCTGTCAGAGATAGGAATGTCAACCTGGATTTCCACCACAGACTCTGACCTGCATTAGGTGGGTTTCAGGTTGTAATGAAAGCTCGTGGCAAGGCTGTAGCAACACAAGAATTGAAAAAGAAAGGTCTGGGAGTCACCTGGCCACATTCAGCCTCACAGGTGCTAATGTGCAGTGTCCCTGCAGGGCCTTGCTGGAGAAAGAACTGGAATCTGTAGGAATCCGGCTGAACAAAAGCAAACCAAATATCTACTTCAAGGTGAGCCTTCCTGAGCTCCTGCAGGCACAGCTTGTGTCTGCCTGCCTGCTCAAAGCTGAGCTCACTCTGTGCTGCCCCTTGTGTTGGGCAGGCTGGGGGGGTTGTGAATTTGCAGAATATTCTTACGCTGCTTTTTTGCCTCCTGCAGCCCAAGAAGGGTGGAGGCATCTCCTTCAACTCCACTGTCACGTTGACTCAGTGCTCTGAGAAGCTGGTTCAGCTCATCCTCCACGAATACAGTATCCTTTCCTAAAACAGGAGAACCTTAAGACTTTAGCAGCTCATGGTTCAGGTGGTTCCTGCTGTGGGACAGCCTTGGTGTCTCTTTGGTGTTGGCTGGTTGGCAACAGGCTGTCACAAGGGAGCTCAGCCCCTGTGGTGTGTTGGGATTTGTGCCTTGACAGTGTCCACCTCAGAAATCTTCAATGCCGAGGTCCTGTTCAGAGAGGATTGTTCCCCTGATGAGTTCATTGATGTGATTGTAGGAAACAGGGTCTACATGCCGTGCCTCTATGTGAGTATCCTGGGCAGCCTGGCTTCTGTCACATCCTGCATCTCTTTTCTGTGCCAAAGGAAACGTTGGAATTTCACAGAATCGTGGAACAGTTTGGGTGGGAAGGAACCTTAAAGCTCATCTCATTAACCCCCTGCCATAGGCAGGGACACCTTCCACAAGACCAGGGTGCTCCAAGCCCCATGCAACCTGGCCTTGAATGTTTCCAGAGAAGGGGCAGCCACAGCTTCTCAGCTTCTCTGGGCACCTGTTCCTACCCTCACAGGGAAGAGTTTTCCCAATATCCCATCTAACCCTGCCCTCTCAATTTAAAGCCATTCCCCCTTGTCCTATTACTCCATGCCCTTGTTCCTAGCTCCTAAAACAGTAACGATTTGGGGTTTAAGAGGTGGAAAACGGCTCAACAGGGAATTTTTTATAGGCTTTGGATGTGCTGCCGTGCTGTGTGTGTTCCCTGGGCCCTCTTGTGGCTGGTGCTGCCCTGGAGCAGCAGAGCTTCCAATCCTGGTGCCGGGGGTTTGCTCCCACGTGCGGAGCCTCCGATTCCCCTGCTGCCAGCTCCACGCTTGGCTTTTCATGTCTGGTCCCTTGTGTGCCAGAGGCCCCTTTAGGGCTCTGTTTGTAGCCACTGGGTCTGTTTGAAATCAAAGACACCAGAGAACGTGTTCCGAGTCATCCCAAAGGGAGAATTTCAAAAGGCCAAAATTTATATTCAGGCTTCTGAATTTTAATAGTTTGTTTTACGGAGAGTCTTGGCTTATCCTCTGACAGGATCTGTGTTTCTGTTTCAGGTGCTGCAGCTACCTTGTTATTTCCATATCTTGCTGAATTGCCTTTCTAAGGGCTGTGTTGTTTTCCCTTTGATTTAGGTTTATAACAAGATTGACCAGATATCCATGGAGGAGGTGGATCGCCTTGCTCGGAGGCCCCACAGTGTTGTTATCAGGTAGGAGCTGTCACGTTACCTTTTCTGTTGGTTTACCTGGTGTGGGGTTCATTTCACTGCTTTCTGAGACCTTTCTCCAGCTTCTCCCAGGAAGGGACTTCTCCCAGGGCTGCTGGGGTGAGAGGCACAGCTGCTGTGCAGCTTTTCCCAGATTTCCTTCCCCTGGAGAGGCAGGCAGCTTGGCTTCTCCAGGCAGGGACACCTTCCACTAGATCAGATTGCTCCAGGCCCCATCCAGCCTGGCCTTGAACAATTTCAGGGATGGAGCAGCCAGAGACTCTCTCTGCAACCTGTTCCAGTGCTTCTCCACCCATATAGTAAGGAGTATCTAATTCCTAACATCTAATCTAGCCCTGCCCTCCTTCAGTTTAAGGTCATTTCACTTTGTGTTTTTTCTTTCCTTGCCTTATTAAAGACTTTCCCCTCATTTCACTCTCCAGCACTTTAATAAAGACATTTCACCTTGTTCTTCTGGATCCCTGAATCACAACAGCAGTAAACAGATGTTCCTGGTGTTTTGCAGCTGTGGCATGAAGCTGAACCTGGACTACTTGCTGGAAAAGCTCTGGGAATACCTGGCACTCACCTGCATCTACACCAAGAAACGGGGACGTAAGTGACCACGAGCTGAACAGAAGGTTTGAAAGGCACAAATGCTGCTGCCCATGGAAAGCAGACAGGCTGCCAGCAGGGCTGGTGCCTTGGAAATGCTGGAATTACACCCTCCCAAATCATCTTTCAGCTCTTGGGAAATGCTTCCTGCTCTGTCTGATCCCACCATGTGTGGATCCCACCATGGCCTTCCTGTTGTATTTTACAAGAGCTGAATTTTCATAAGTCTTTGCATGATATAAGGGAATAAAGTGTGCAAGTTCACAGCTTTTTTCCTAGTTATGCACACTGTGATGAACTGTTCAGCTCATCACAACCCAGAAGAAGTTTCCTGTTCCTGCTGCAAGAAATCTGATGATTTTCATGCCCTTGGAAGTGCCTTTGATCCTCCTTTTGCTTTGTAACCCACTTGCAGCTTCTCCCAGTGATGACATCTATAACTTGCTCTCTTTGGTTGTGAACAGCTGAACTTGGGTGGATGTGAGGAGATCAAGGAATTTTCTCTGAGCTTGTTAAACTCTGAAATCTTGGGGATTTTGGTTTTCCTTGAGCAGGTGTGTTTTGACTTGGGTGGTTTTGTTCTCGTAAGTCAAGGGCTCGGGATGGAGTTGGATCAGGTGAGCTGTGAGGAAGCTGCTGACTGTGTGGAGCGGGTAATTGCACTTGTGGGTAGTGGAGAGCTGATTTGATGCTTTCAGGTACTGGATCCCTGTTCTGTGTGGGAGCAGGAAGGAGGAATTTGGGAGTAGTAAGCACAAGGTGATGTGAGATGGTGTCAGCATTTTAGAACACACTTGATAGAAATCCAATGCTTTTTCCCCCCCTTCTGCTTCTCCACAGAGAGACCAGACTTTACAGATGCCATTATTCTACGGAAAGGGGCCTCTGTGGAACATGTGGTAATTTTTCTGCATCTTTTACATTTCCCTGTGTGCAGAAGGCAGTTCCTCTTGGACCTGCTGTGATTTGTGCTTCATAAAGCTCAGGACATGTCAGTGTTTAGTTGGGCTTCTCCTTTTGTTGCCTTTACCGATTTTATCTACCTCAGGTTCCTTTCACGGCTGCTATAAAAGGTTTAAACAATGATTATTTAATGCAGCCCAGTGAAAAAGCACATGGAAGCAATGGAATGGGGCTTTATGTAGGCTGGTGATTCCTGTGTCTGTTCTGTATTGTTTCAAGTGCTGTTAACTGGCTCCTAAAGTCTTTATTGTGATTTCTGGCATAGACTTGAGTTTCTTTCATTCCTGGGCATTGAAAGAGTTGTTTGCAAAGTGGTGTCATTTAAATACTTCAACTTCTGCCTGTCTGTCTTGCAGTGCCATCGGATTCACAGATCGTTAGCCAGCCAGTTCAAATATGCCTTGGTGTGGGTGAGTGTTAGACAGGTGCTGGAATCCTTGTCTTCAGGTGTCTCTGACTGATCTTCTAATCCTTCTCTCCATTTTTTGCTTTAAAGGGGACAAGCACAAAGTACAGCCCTCAAAGAGTGGGCTTAACCCATATGATGGAGCATGAAGATGTCATTCAGATCGTAAAGAAGTAACTGCTGGTGCCTGGCCTTGTCTTTAATCACTGCAATTGGAACTGACCACAGAAAAACAAAACAAAACACACCAAAAAAAAAAAAAGAAAAAGAAATAAAGAAAAAGAAAAAGGGAGATGTGTTCCAGAGCCAAGAAAGCTTCTGTGAAGCTCCTTCTCTTGGAGAAAGGCAGAAAATGAGAAATGAGGCTACTGTGCTTGCAGGTGGGGATGGGGAAGATGGGTTTCCATCTCACAGCATTTCAGGCCAAGTAATGTTTCTTAAAAATTGAAAAGGAGCCAGTTCTTCTAGGACACAGTTCCGCAGCCAGCAGTGTCCTGCCCTTTGTAGGGTTTGCACATGGATCTGTGTGCATTCCCAGTGGGAAGCGTTTGGGTTTGTGTGAATGAATCTGGCCCTATGCTTTGAGCTGAGAGAACATTGCTGATGCTTTGCTGTTTATCCATTCACTTAATTTAAGCATGGATCTGAAACAGAATCAGAGTTTTCCCTCCCCTGCTTGCTGGATACATCTCTGAAGCTGAGGCAACCCCAATTTTTAATGGTCCCACCTCAATTAACATAAAAACCTGGCACTCTGTGCCTCTCCATAGCCTTGCAGTGGGGTTTGTAGGACATCCTGGTCCAACTGGTACTGAGAGATGAGAAATTTAACTGGTAATTGTTTTAATTAACCTGGCCAGACTGCAGTGGGGTACGATCCAAGAGCTGTAGTCTGGGGTAAGGATTCATTTCTGGCATATCACCCCTTGAGGAACTGCCTTGGGAGCTTCCTCCTTTGTTGGGAGGAAGTTGCCCTTTAGTCCCCAACCTGGGGTTCTCCTCAAACATGCCCCTAAATTCCAGTCACAGCTCTTTGGAGCTCAAGGTACCACCCCATGCCATGAGTTTTACCCCAGCCCTATTAAACACTGCTTGTCTGGATATTGTTCATCAGAAATCTGGGATTTTTGTAATCATGCTTTTCCATTGAATATTGTTGCTAAACAATTCAGAGTGCCTGATAGAGGACAGCTCTTGCCTTCTGGGATCAAGAGCTGCCAATAGCTTTTATTTTCTTTCATTGGTAAAGGGTTCGGTCTGACGTGGATGCAGAACTGTAAAGACAGGTGTGACACCTGTCTGAGCAGGATTCCTCCCCTCCTCCCTGCTCCTCCCCACCCCTCACAACCTGATTGAGCAGAAATGGAAGGATTATTTTATTTGAGAAAATAAAAAGTTGTTATTTCATGTGAATGGTGGGTTGATGGCTTGGTGTGTTTCCTAGCTCTTTTTTACCTTTGGCCACCTGAGGATTCCTGGATGGTGTCGCAGGAGATTTAGGGGGCAATAGAAGGTGAAGTGGCTGCAAGAGGCTGGTGGCGAGAGATAAGTAGATACTATACACAGTGCCCAAGCTAAGAAGGTGACTTTGAACTCTGTAAGTTCCCTTCCCTGTTCCTGGCTTTGTTCACAGCTGGAGTGCAGAGGAAATCCTGACCACGGAGGCAGCGAGTGGAGAACAAGCTCCAAATTATCCACATTATCCCTGATCTGGCAGTGGAAAGCTGGCCCTTCCCGGTGTGAGCTGGGGGGGATGCTGTTCCAGCACATTAACTCACCCTTCCCATTTCCTGTGAAGGTCACATGGGCAGAGTTGCCCTCACAAAGACTGATTTTGGTTTAATTTTGTCCCTGAGTTTCTGACTTTTCCATCCAAATCCTGCAGCCTGCCAAGCCTTGGCACGGAGCCGGGCGACCAGAACTGCTGACAGGGCTTCATCCTCAGCCCAGGTAGTGCTGGGATCCAGGGGGTGCTTGGTGTGAGGATGAAATGCACAGTGTTACCTGCTAAAACCTGTCCTTGAATAGCTGGTGCTACCTCAGTGTGGGTTTCAAATTGATTTTGGCATATCATTGTTAAAACCCTCTCTGCCTAATTAGCTTCATTTAGGAAAATGGGCATTTTATCCTGTTGAAAATGAACAGATACATGATTAAAATTGGAATGGGGATGAAGTAAAAATAGTTAAGCTAGAAGAAGCCAACTTCTTTTTTAGAGAGTGTAGGTTTTTTGGCAGCAAGTTTATAGCTGCATTTCAAAATGCACCATTTAATTGCAGTATTCCTTCTTCCAGGCGCTTCCCTAATTGCTCTGCACTGATGTTAAAAGCAGCAAACATTGCAGTTCGTGCTGGAGTGAGTTTGCCTCCAAGAGATCTCCAAGTCCTGAAAAGACAAAATCTGAAGGCTGAGGGGGAAGTCTGCTGCAGCATTAGGGTTGTACTGGAGCCTCCTGAGGTTTATGGAATTTGCAGCATTTCAGTATTTAAAGGGGCTTATAAAAAAGGTGGATAAGGATTTTTTAGAAGAGCATGCAGTGACAGGAAAAGTGGAATGGTTTTAAACTGAAAGAGTTTACAGATTAGATATATTAGGAGGAAATTCTTCCCTGTCAGGGTGGTCAGGTCCTGGCACAGGCTGCCCCGAGAAGCTGTGGCTGCCCCATGCCTGGGAGTGTCCAAGGCCAGGGCTTAGAGCAGCCTGGGATGGTGGAAGGTGTCCCTGCCCATGGCAGGGGGTGGAACGAGATGAGCTTTGAGCTCCCTTCCAACCCAAACCATTCTGGCATTTTATGCATTGAGCAGAACCCCTCACTGGGGAGCTGCTGAAGGAAATGTGATCAGAGTCTCCGTGCTGTGTGTTGGGAGAAGGGCTCTCCAGGAGGATGGATGCAGACAGGAGCTGTGGATTTGTCCCCAAAAGAGCAGCACCCTGCGTTTCTCTGCTGTAGGAGGAGAGCCTTGGCTGGATGACGCTCAGAGAAAGACGCCCGCCGCAGCCCTGCTGGTGCTCTGTGCCGCAGCTCCGGCCTTTCCCCTGCTCTCCCAGCCGCCTCCAGGCTCATTTATGCTGTTCTCAGAGAGCTGTGCTTATCCTGCCCCATCCCTGGGGCCGTTCCCCTGCTTGAGCACAGCCGTGCAGCGCTCCAGGTGTGGAGCAGGGTGGATCAGCTTCGCCACAGCCCATCAGTCGCCCTCCATCTAGCGCTGGAACCAGCGACGGCTCGAGGCGTGCTCTGTTTAAAATGCCTGTTCCAGGCAATCAAGCAGGTTTGATTGGCTGAACACTCCTCTTATAATTTAATTTAGTCAGGAATCGTTTGCAAGGTAATAAAAAGCGACTCTGCCTCCAAATACATTCATTTAATTCAATGAGAGACGGTTGCTGCAGCGGGCTCGCCTCAGCCAGCTCCCCTCACCCCATCACGGTGACATCTCAAAGTGCTGCTCAGGGCCGTATATAAGAGTCACGATCCGCAGTGACAGCTTAATTGTCTCAAATGCTGACAAGGGTCACCCCAACCAGCCATCGCGAGTGGCGCGGAGCCGGCTGGGGAGGCTGCGGAGAGGAGGATTTATGGCTGGCAAATAGTTTTGAATTCCTCTGGTTGCGCCTACTAAATGATGAACCTGCCCCCAGGGGATTGGGGCTATTGATTGTAATTTGCAGTTAAGCCCTCGCGTTCTGAGGAATCAGCATAATAAATACCCACCGCATTACGGCTGGGACGTGCCTGCCTGCAGGAGAAGGAAGCGGAGGTTTTCCCGGCTCGGGTGCTGCAGCAGGATCTGCTCTGCCCCTGCATCTGGGAGAGCCGCGGGCTCCATCACTGCGGGGAAATGCAGATCCCCTGTTTGGTGGGGCGCAGAACCCCAGTGCTGGAGTGGGGAGACTGAAGCGTTGTGAAGGGAGATGGAATGTCTTGCTCGTGCAGGGAGGAGAGGATGCTCTGGTATTTTTGAGGTGATGGGTGTCTAGATCCTTGCCAGAACCTCTGCAGCTGGTTGGTCCCAGCCCAGCTTTGGAGAGGGGTGTGAGGGGGTGCATTTGTTCCTCACTCCTGTGTTCTGTGATTGCTTCTAAATTTCCATGGGTTTGGGGGCAGGAATGGGTCAGGGCCATTTTCCAGCTGTTCGCATCTGGGCTACACTGAGGTTCATCTACATCCCGGGAGGGATGTAGGACGGTCCAGCTGTGTCACCGGAGTTGCAAAGGACAGGGACCACGGGACGAGGGGACCCTCACCCCTCCAGCCATTCCCTCCCTGCTGCTCCCCAGCTCTGCGAGGCAAGATCAGCTCCCAACCCTCTGCTCATGAACGGAGATGAGAATAATAGCAGTCATCAAATATGCATTGGGTCCCTCGGCGCAGCAGCGATGGTCCCGCAGCTGCCAGGGGAGGGATGGTCCCTGCGGGGAGCGGAGCCGGGAGCGCGGCGCTGGCAGAGCACCGAGCCAGCCCCACACCATGCAGGGCAACTGGCTACCCCAGGTGAGTGGCTGTGGTGCCCCAGCTGGGTGGCACCTCCCTTGGGCTCGCAGATGCCGTGGTGGCTTGGCCGGGAAGGGACCTTTGTGTGTGATGGTGGTTTTTAAGTGAACGCTGCAGTTCAGGTTCTCCCGGTCAAGGTGTGTAGTGTCCCCTCACCTCTGCCTGTCTCTGCCTGTCTACTTGCTGTCTTTATCTTCCCTTTTCTTGCCTTCTGCCTTTCCACCTCCTCCACAGCCCCACATTCCCACTGCCCCCCAGAGCAGAGCGGCCTCCCCCGAGCATCCCCTCCTTCCCCTGGAACCCCCTGCCCCATGTTTCCTACCGCCCCTTCCCCACGTTCCTTTTATCTCGGGGCTGTTTTGCCCCAGGAAAGCTCCTGAGCTTGGCTCTGGGACTGAGGTGATGGCACAGGGCTGTGACCTGGCTCCAGGGCTGCCAGCCAGCATATTCCTGGGTGCACGCCAGCATCGTGCCCAGCTGGTCTGCGCTTCCAGCATCTGCTCTGGCCTATCTCCTCCCTTAACACCTCCCTCGTGGGGAGCAGGCAGCAGCTGGCAGGCAGGGATTGCCATGTATTGCTCATATTCTGGGTCCCTATCCTCATTTTGGAGGCAGGAACTGGAGGGAGTGGAAATTAGCCAGGTCAGGGGGGTGATGGGTGCTTGGGGAAGCAAAGAAAGATCCCACAGTGCCTCAGGGGCTTGGATGGCTGTGCCACTGTCACATTGCTGGAAGGGACCAGCTTATCCCCATGCTCCCAGCATCCCTGGAGCTGTGATTGGAGTGACAAGAGCTGTGGCTGGGCTTCACCTGCTCACAGGTGTTTGAAAGTGGATGTACAATGACGCAGAACTGAAGACAGGGAAGGGGATGTGCTGTGAGGTGCTGCCGCAGCCGGGAGGTGCCCGAGCCGGCTCCGTGGTGCCGGAACGCGGAGCTCCCGGGAGGCACGGCAGCGCCGGGTCCGGCGTGGTGTGGTGTGGTGGCACGGAGCCGTGCTCCGGCTGTAACTGGAAACAGGCTGTAAGCGGACCCGGGGCCGGCTGGTGACCGCACACCTGCCTGGAGACGTGGAGCTGCTGCGTCTGGAGCTCTGCCCGCCGATGCCGGCACTCCAAAGGTACAGTCCTGGGCAGCCGCGCGTCCTGCCGGGCTGGGGAGGGTGAACCCCGAGGCCAAAGTCTCCATCCCCTCCCCGCATCCAGCCATTGCACAGCCTCGGGCTGTGGCAGTGGGACCGAAGCTGCCCCGGGCCATGTCCCTGGGGTGAGGTGGCTCTCCCTGCCTCACCCACGTGGCTGGAGCCATTCAGGACTGACCTGACTAAAGGATGCTCTGGGTGTCTTTTACCAGAGCCTTGGTACCCACTGCCACCACAGAGACCCCTCACCGCACAGGTTTCCCTCCTGTGCGCTGCTGCTGGACACAGCCGTGCCCAGACACCCTGGAAACAGCCACCAAATGTGGGTGCCCCTCCCACCCTCTGCATTTGTGTCCATCCCGCTGCATCTGGGCACAAAAGCCTCTCGCCCAGCTCTGCCGTGTCAACGCAGGTGAACCCTATGCCCAGGATGAAGAACATGGGGAGGTGTTTTTGGGGTCTGGTATGAAGGCTGAGACCATGGAAGGCAGCATCTGTGTGGAACGAAGCCCCCTCTCTCTCCCTTTATGCCCCCTCTCGGAGAGCCCTTGTCATGGGCAGGGAGGCACCACGGGCACAGCCACGGCAGCTGCACGGGAACTGCGCCAGCGCCCAGAGCACCGAGAGCACTGCCCCAGCCACTGCCCTGCCTGGGGGGGACTGAGGGAGGGACCGTGGAAAGCAGTGGGGTGGTGGCAAGGGCTGCACAAGCGGTGGGATGCAGCGGCTGGCCAGCAGCAGCTTCTCACCAGCGGGGTACCCCTCTGCTCTCTGCCAGCAGAGATGGAAGGGCTGTGTCCATGTCCGAGGTGGTTCCCTGCCACATCTGTGTACCCACGCCGGGAGGAGGGGTGGGGAGGTGGGGTGGGGCAGGCACCTGTGCCCCTGGCAGGACAGGCTCTGTCAGCCCCATATGGCCCATGGCAGACCTGGGCATGGACTGTGACAGTGCCAGGTAGGGCTCCCACAGGGTGATACTCCCCTGTGGCTTGGGGTCTGCTGATGTTCCTTCCCACTGATCCTGTGTTTCTGTCACCCCATGGACCCTCTCCTGATGCCTACCAGGTGCCTCTCATCCCACTCTGTCCCTCTGCTCTCCTTGCACTCCAGAGCTGCCTCCATCTGTGTAGACCAGGATGTCTCTATCCCAGAAATTAATGCAGGGAGTAGGCAAAGCCGTGGGATCATGGTGGATGCCCCTCCATTGTAGACGTGGCATGGAGGGACCACGCTGGGGAGAACACAGTGCCAGGAGGTGCCAGCCCCAGGAGGGCTCTCCTGATCCTGGGGGAGACCAATGGGTTCAGTCCAGCAGCTGCTGCTTCTTCAGTTCTGCCAGCTGCTGCACAGCTGGGTGCTTCTGTCTCCCCAAACACTTATCCTGTAAGGGGGTGCAGCAGGTGCTGCCCCTGCCCACACCAGCCCCACTGCTGCCTGCAGGTGATCCATGTGGGACAGAGAGTTCCCACCGCTGCTGCTTAAACTTTGATGAGCTGCAGCCGCAGGAATCCAGGTCTGGCATTAACATTTGATGCGGTCACCCCCCGCCTGGGCACGTGTGTGTGCAAACACGCTGCTGGCACTGCCGCGGGTCACACGTGTGGCACATGCAACCCCCCTTACCAGCTGTGTGTGGGCACGTGTGGCACTCCGCACGTACCTACCACCTGGCATGGCATGAGGAGTGCCCCCGTGGGCTCTGGGCTCCTCAGTGCTTCCCAGCAGGGCTGTGAAATTTGTACTGGTGCTGGGTCCCTCCCTTTTGTTGCTCCCCTTGGGCGTGTACCCACAGCTGCAGTGGGCTCTGCAGAACTGTCACCTCTCTCTTGGTGCCGCCGTTTGGTTTAATGGATCCCTGAGCTTCATCCGTCTCCGTGCTGACTGGAGGAAGAGGCCGGTTCCTCAGAAAGGGGCAGAGGAAGCCCCGAGGCGTGGAGAAGTGGCAGGGTCCCGTTTCGGGGTAACGGTGCTGTCCCTGCAGCGTCCCCCTGAGGGGATGCTCCCAGCAGCAGGGGCCCTTCCCTGCTCCTTCGGAAAAGTCTCGGGGCTGGCGTGGTGCATCCCTTACATTATTCATGCCGCCGCGAGCCTGGTGGTTGGGTTACAGCCGGAGTCCAGCCACCGGCACCGCGCTGCCGATGCGTGGGGTGCGCGGGAGGCAGGAGCAGCTCCGCCGGGCTGCCCCGGGGCCGTGTCCCGCCGCCCCAGCGCCATGCCAAGCGGGCGGCCACCGGCGCCCGAGGGAGCCACGCACGGGCATGTGCCTCGCCAAACCCGGGCACAGGTAAATACCCACCCGGGGCAGGCGGCGGGGTCGGGAGCCGGCCGGTGTGCCGGGAGCAGGCTCCTGCCGGCGCAGGGCGTCATCTCCCAGGGCCCCGCTGGGGCCGGAGCATGAGCGCCCGCCACTGCCAGGATGGTCGGCAAGAAGGGGGAGCCCAAAGGGAAAGCGGGCAAAGGGAAAGGGAAGGATGGGAAGAAGGGCAAGAAGGAGGATCCCAACGAGTCAGAGGATGCCTCGGATGCAGAGCTGCTGAAGGCAGAGGAGAGCGAGGAGACGGAGGTGGTGGAGGAGGTAAAGGAGGAAAAGGAGGAGGGAAAGGAGGAGGAAAAGGAAGAGGAAAAGGAGAAGGATGAAGAGGAGGTGGCTGCAGAGGAACCCAAGAAAGGGAAGGGGAAGGAGAAGAAGGGGTTGCCCAAGGCAGGAGTGGCAAAGAAACTGGGAAAGGGCCTTGGGAAGAAGGCGCAGCAGGAGACGGAGGAAGAGGAGGGTGAGAGCAATGCTGCAACAGCCAAGAAGAACACAAAGGGCGCCTCCAAATTGGCGATGGGGCTGGCAATTGACAAGAAGAAGAAAGGGGCCAAGGGTGCAGAGGCCAAGGGCCAGCCCAAAGAATCTGTGGAAGTTGGCCCAGCCGAGGAGGAGGCGGCAGCGCTGCCGAAGGCCCGGGCGAAGCGCAGCCTCCGCAGCACCTCAAAGCTCTTCCTGGGCTTCAAGAACCTGGGGTTGCGCCGGCCCAAGAAGGGACAGTTCAAGAACACATCCCGCTTCTTCTGGGGGCTGCATAAGCACAGCACCAAGAAGAGGAAGAAGAAGAAGAACAAGGCAGTGCTCAAGTCCACCTCCAACCTGATGATGCGCTTCAAGCGCGTGGGCAAGAAGCGGAAGGAGGAGGAGGCCAAGAAGGAGGCACCATCGAAGCCATCCTTCCTGCTGCTGCGGCAGGGCAGGCAGGCCCTCGAGGACAGCGAGTCGCTCTTCCGCCGGCGCCCGGAAAGGAAATTCAAGCCACGGGCGCAGGTGCTGAGCAAGGCGGCCTCCGCCACGGGCTGGCTGGCCAGGAAGGTGCTCTCCCGGCGCGGGCGGCTGGTGGGGGGCGGCCGGGCGGCTGACACGGCCTGGCTGTCCCGTATCGGTGCCAAGAAGCTGCCATTCCCAGCGGAAGACGAGATCCTCAGGCACCGGGCCAACATGAAGCGGATCCCTGGCAGCGTCGGGCTGTCGGCCCCCGGCACTTCGCGGCAAGGCAGCATGGTGAGGCGGCCGTCCCGGAGGCGCTCCCAGCGCGCGGCCGCGGAGCCGCCGGTGCCGCGCTACGGCTGGGCCGAGGAGGAGAACGGAGCCTACAGCCGCCGGCGAGGCTTTGGCAAGGAGGATGGAGCCCGCCACGGCTACGCCAGGAAGGAAGATGGAGCCTATGGGCCTTGGCGCAGTCACCCCAAGGAGGAAGATGGAGCGTACGGTCCCCAGCGTGGCTACGCCGAGGAGGATGGAGCCTATGGCCCGTGGCATGGCTACAGCGAGGAGGAGGATGGAGCCTATGGCCCCCGGCACAACTACTCCGAGGAGGAGGAAGGCTACATGCAGAGCCCAGCTTACCCAGCAGGGTACGGCTTTGAGGATGCGGGGCCGACCCCCTACTCTGACTACCCTGGCTATGAGACAGAGGAGGAGTATGACTACTATGGGGGATTTTGGGAGGATGGTGACGGGCACCCCTACGGCTACTCAGAGCTTGAGGATGAGGGACAATTTGGTGGTGGGTCTCCCCTCGGTCTCTACGACCCATACAGCAGTGACCCAGAGTATGGTGAGGAGGCGGCAGGGCCCTTCGGCTACAGGGGGGACCCCTACGAGGACTTTGGGGAGCCCTTTGATGGGGGATACCCTGGGGGCGAGTACCCTGAGCATTGCATCCAGTACAGCGAGGGCGGGTGGGCACCGCATGCCCAATCCTCCTGCAACCCCTACGCCCTGGGCCTGGAGGAGATCGCTGAGGGCGAGGAGCCCGAGGAGTGGGAAGAAGAGGAGGAAGAGGAGAAGGAGTATCCTTTCTCCATCCTGAGCGCCTCCTCGCTCCGGGGCATGCGGGAGACACTCTCCTCCAAGCTCTCCCTCAACAGGAAATTCAGGCTCTTCCCCCGGCCCCAGGTTAAGCTTTTCGGCAGGGACCGTCTGGACGTCCCCCTCCCGCCGTCTCCCCACCTGCCCGCCGCCCGTGACGAGGACGACTACGACGAGTACGAGCCGCCGCCTCCTCCTCCTCCGGCAGCTCCCAGCCCCGCGGTATCCCCGGGACGCCGGGTTTCGGCAGCGCGGGCGTGCGGGAGCCCCCTGGGGCAGTTCCTCCAGCGATCCCTCTCCATTCCCCCCAGCCGTCCGTCACGGGGTGCGGGGGGATTTCGGGGGTCCCGCACCCCCCAGCCCTCCTACAGGCGCTCCAGCGGCAGGCTGGCCGGGATGGAGAGCGCCGGTTTGGGGGGCCGGGACCCTTCCCCACAGGCGGGGCCCTGGGGGCAGCCCCCTCCCCCGGAGCCGGGGGCTGCGCGCTGGCCGTCGCTCCGTAACCCCTTCGCCAACCCCGGGCGCTCCCCGTCGCCGCCTCCCGTCCGGCCGCGGCCCGGCAGCACGCGGGGCGAGGGGCCACGGCGATCCCCCTCCCTCGGTGCCAGCCTCCGGCGCTTCGGCTCCGAGCTCCCCGCTCCGTCCCCGGCCGCCCCCCGCTCACCGGGGCCGGGGGGGAGGCGCCTGGGGGGACCGGCGGCGGGGGGACCTGGGGCATCNGCCGGGATGGCTCCTCCCTCCCCACCACCGAGGCCATCTGCTGAAGTGGGGGGCCGCAGCCCCTCCAAGGGGCGCTCCGTGGCGCAGTCCCTGGCTTCGCTGCTCGTAAGGAGCATTGCCCCCACCAAAGCCCCCTCATCCTCCCCACCCACTCGCCATCCCTCCACTCGCTCTCCCTCCTTGCCCCGGCGCCCATCCCGGCGGGACGGAAGCACCCGCAGGTCTCCGAGCCCACCCTCGGGGCGCCGGGGCTGGGCCGACGCCGGGCGCCCCATCCTCCCCTCCAGCCCACACCGCAACCGGAGCCCCTCCTTGTCCCGTCGTGCCGCCTTCCCACCGCCCCACGGGCGAGCCCCCGGCTCTCCGGTCGTCCCCCGCCACGGCGCTCGTCCCCCGGGGCCGGCGGAGCCCTTCGAGGGTGACGGGGCGGCCGGGGAGGAGGGCGCGGGGCGCTACGCGGTGGTGACGCCGCAGGTGCAGAGGTTGGGCTCTTTCCGGCGCGCATCCCGCATGTACAAGCAGCACTGGTCCAAGCAGCACGTCGTGCGGGTGCAGGAGATGCCCGACGCCTGGACAGCCGAGCAGGGCCTCCCCCAGCAGCCCACCCAGCGCGGCCGGCGGTGGGCGAGCCAGTGGGGAGCCGACCTCGCCCGATACCTGTGTCAGCGCCCGCCGGCGGGCGGCTGGCGGGACAGGCACCCCTGGGCGGACGGGTACCTGCGCACCAAGCAGCCCTGGCGCAGCAAGGTAACGCCGGCGGGGAGCCCCCTCGGGGGATGGAGCCGGGGGTGAGCTGGCAGCCGGCGGGACCCGGGGCGGGGTGACGAATTGAGGTGGCTGATGACTGTCCCGGGTTCGAATGCACTGGTGCCGAGGGCTTTGCAGTGCCCAGGATAGGGGGTAAATGGCTGTGGGCGGATTGGGTGCTGGCGGGGGTCCTCCCGTATGGAGCAGATTGGAAGAGTGGATCATCGCCTGCTGTGTGTCCCCCCACGAGCGGCCCCTCTGGGGACACTTGATTCTGGCGTATGGAAATGCGGAGACCCGATCCCGCGGGGACAGGTGCCGGTGGAGCAGTGACCCGGCGGGGTGTCCGCTTTCCTGCCCACCGTCTGGCCGGGCGCCAGCGCAGGCTCCCGTGTGACACCCGTCCTGTGTCACCTCTGCGCGTGGTCGGGGGGAGCAGCCTCAGCCCCCTTCCATCACCTCCACTGGAGGTGATGCCCACGGTGAGCAGGACCGGGATTCTCAGGACCGGGTTTTCCTGGGACCAGTCCCCAGGTGGCCTTGGTGGCCCCATGTTCCTGTGTTCCAGCACTACTGCTCTCACCTGACGCACAATGCTCCTGTTGGGGGACTGGTTTTGGGGCTGTGGGGTGTTTTCTTGGGGTTCCTGCTGTCTCTGACTGCGTGTCCCTTGGTTTGGGGTCACAGATGGTGTTTTGGGGTGGTGGTGGTGGTGACTGGGTGGGACACCTGAGGGTGTTGGCACATCCCTGCCGTGATGGGGTGGCTGCTCCTTGCAGATGCAGTCACTGTGCAGCCTGCCCATCGTGCGGTACCAGGAGGCACAGGAGGAGGACGGGCTGGAGGATATGACCCAGCTGGAGTGAGTGTCCCTGTCCCCTGCACCGTGACTCAGTGCTGTGTGGGACAATGGGGCTGCAGCCCCCAACCGCATACCCCTGACACTGCTATCCCACCCCATCTCATCCCAACATGGGCTCTGCATCAGCCTCCCGGGGCTGGGGATGCTGGGGACACTCTGGGGACAGCAGACACTCCTTTGTTCCCCTGTCACCCCCTAATTCAGCCTCTGCTCCATGGCAGGGACCTCCAGGAGGCTGCAGTGCTGAGCAACCTCCGGACGCGCTTTGAGCGCCAGCTCATCTATGTAAGCATAGAGGGGCACGGCGTCCCCCAGAGACTGCAGGTGTGGGGTCTGTGGGGAGTCATCACCCCCCAAGGCCTCATGGCCCCACACCTCCCTCTCTGGCAGACCTACATCGGCAGCATCCTGGTGTCAGTGAACCCGTACCGGATCTACAACATCTACGGGACGGAGCAGGTGCTGCAGTACGAGGGCAGAGCCCTGGGCGAGAACCCGCCGTGAGTACCAGGCTGTCCCCAAATCCCTGCAGGGATGGGGTCACTCCCACCCTTCACTTTGGGGGTCCCTGTGCTGGAGCAGCCTGGCACCACACCCCCCTGCTTCTCCCCACCCCAGGCACCTCTTTGCCATCGCAAACGTCGCCTACTCCAAAGTGATGGATGCCAAACACAACCAGTGTATCGTCATCAGGTGGGACATGGCTGGTCCCCACCCCCCCTGCACAGCCCCCTGGGGTGGCCCCTAATCAACATCACCCTAATTGCTGTGTTACTGCCACCAGCCTGGCTTGGTCCTGGGGTGGGGTACTGGGGGGTTTGGGGTGATTTGGGATGGGCACCCCCTGCTCAGCTGGTGACAGCCCTGGCTGTGCCCCTGCTCTGCATTCCAGTGGGGAGAGTGGCTCAGGGAAGACCGAAGCCACCAAGCTGATCCTGCGCTACCTGGCAGCCGTCAGCCAGAAACGCAGCACTGCCCCACAGGTAGGGTGCTGCCCTGGGGACATCCCTCAGCCTCCATGTCCCCAACCTCTTCTCCCACCTCCCAGCACTCTCTTCCATCCCTCCTCATGGTTCTGCTGCTCTCTCCTTGTCCCCATGCTTCCACCTGGACCATGGCAGATAGAGGTACTGAGGGGATACGTGGGCTAGGACGGTTCAGGGGGACAGAGAATCGTGGTGATATCTTAGCCATGGCACCCCAGCTGCAGGGGGAAGGGGGAGGGACAGCAGGACATCAGTGCATGCACATGGATGAAATCCTTGTGCTCTCCCACATACTCATTTAATCTGGCTGTGGTGCACACCTCAAATTTGGGCACCCACAGAAGTCTGCATGAAGCATGCGGTGGCAGGGAGGGTGGCAGGGTGGCAAAGGGAGGGCCCTAGCCTTGGAGATGTCCCGTGGAGTGTCAGCCCAGGCTGACCCCCTCAGCTCTCCTCATCACCATGACAGATCCTGGAGGCGACCCCCTTGCTGGAATCCTTCGGCAATGCCAAAACCGTGAGGAATGACAATTCCAGCAGGTTTGGGAAATTTGTGGAAATCTTTCTGGAGGAGTAAGTAATGCTGAGTAACATCCATGTGGCTGCTCCCACCCTATGTCCCCTGCTGCCCCAGGGGTGTCCAGCCCAATCCAGCCCCTTTTCCCTCGGCTCTGGGAGGACACACGGGAATGTTTTTGGGATAAACCTGGCGTTGGAAAGATGATGGCACCTGAGGACAGGTGGCTGTCCCTGGGGTAGGGGCAGGGACACTGTGACTGGGGCTGTCACCCTGACCATTCCCAGTCCCCATCCCTGTCCTCATATCCCATCTCATCCCCTCTTGGCCCCACTGATCCCAACAGGGATATCACCTGATAACACCTTGGGGTGAAGTGCTCGAGCCAGATGCAGACACCTCTCCCTGCCCACCTATCCCTGGTGGGGGACACTTGGGGACCAGCACTGGCCTGCAGTGTTTTGGGGGGCATTGGGGCACGGTTGGGTGCCTTGGGGGGCCACAGCCCCTGCCCACACCGAGGTTGCCAGCCGGGTGCCCACTCTCACCCTCGCAGCGGCTTGATCTGCGGTGCCATAACCTCGCAGTACCTGCTGGAGAAGTCCCGCGTGGTTTTCCAGGTGTGTGGTGAGGGGATCCTGGGCTCTGCCCCCCACTCTGCCCCTCTTCCTCCCCCTCCCCAGCTCTGTCCTCTGCTCCCCAGGCCAAGACTGAGCGCAACTACCACATCTTCTACGAGATGCTGGCAGGGCTGCCGTCCCAGCAGCGGCAGCGGTACTGCCTGCAGGGCGCCGAGACCTACTACTACTTGAACCAGGTAGTGTGTCCCCTCCCCAGCCCCCCCACAGCCTGATTTCTGGGGCACTACCCAACCTCAGGGTGCTGGTGGGTCCCTGAGTCATCAGTGTGTGGATGAGGAGGATGCTGAGGGCAGGGTGACCCCCCACGCTGGGTGCTGATCCCCCGGGCCCCACTGATGGACCGAGGGGGCTGTGCCAGGGTGGGAACTGCGAGATTCCTGGCAAGGACGATGCTGAGGATTTCCGTCGGCTGCTCAACACCATGGAGGTGCTGAACTTCAGCGTGGATGAGCAGAACAGCATCTTCCGCATCCTCTCCTCCGTCCTCCACCTGGGCAACGTCTACTTTGAGAAATACGAGGTACCCCAGGGGGAGCCGGGCTGTGCTCCTCAGGCACGACTTGGGATGTGGCAAATGGGGGATCATCACATCCCATGGCATCCCTGTGTCCTGCAGACCGACTGCCAGGAGGTCGCTACGGTGGTGAGTGCCACGGAGATCCGGACGGTGGCTGAGCTGCTGCAGGTGTCCCCTGAGGGCCTGCAGAAAGCCATCACCTTCAAGGTGACGGTGAGTGCAGGGGGCCACAGGCTGGGAGGGGGTCCCTGGCCCCTGGGGACCCTGGCTGATGTTGCTGAAACTCCATCACACTATTTCCCAACCAGGAAACACTGCGGGAGAAGATTTTTACCCCTCTGACAGTTGAAAGCGCTGTGGATGCCAGGTAGAAGGAAGGGGGGCTGCACTGCAGGGAGGTGTGGGGGGCTCTGACCTCCAGGGATGGTGTGCAAAACGAAATGCCACCTGGGGAAGGGTCCCTGTGGGCCCCTTTTAATCTGTGGTGATTAAAACTGATGCTGTGGTGGCTGCTGGCTGTGGCAGTGGGGTACACTGATGCCATTCTGGAGCTCCAGCACTCTGCTCGTGCCTCCCCTTCCCAGGGATGCCATTGCCAAGACCCTCTACTCCCTGCTCTTCGGCTGGCTCACGGACCGCATCAACAAGCTGGTGTACCCACGGCAGGAGGCCCTCTCCATCGCCATCCTGGACATCTACGGCTTCGAGGTGAGCAGGATTCACCCCACCTCCATCCTGGCTCAATCCCAGCTCCATCCTCCCAGGCTCCATGGATCCTCCTTCTCGCAGGACCTCAGCTTCAACAGCTTTGAGCAGCTGTGCATCAACTACGCCAACGAGTACCTGCAGTTCTTCTTCAACAGGATTGTGTTCCAGGAGGAGCAGGTGGGGCTGGTGGGCAGGGCTGGGCTCTGCCCCTGTGCTGGGCACTGCTGTGGGGCCAGGGGCTCCGGGCTGACCCAGTGCCCACTCTGCAGGAGGAGTATCTCCGGGAGCAGATCGAGTGGAAGGAGATCCCATTCAGCGACAACCAGCCCTGCATTGACCTCATCTCCCAAAAGCCCTACGGCATCCTCCGGATCCTGGATGACCAGAGCTCCTTCCCTCAGGTGAGGGGGTGTCTGGTGATGAGGTATGGCTGGCATTGGAAGGTCACTGTGGCTGAGGAATCACCATGGCCCTGGGCTGTCCTGGACAACCTGGGAACCCCCTGGGCTCCTCCAGGCTGGATAAGCCCAAAGAGTCACAGAAACATCATGGAATCACAGAATGGTTTGGACTGGAAAGGACCTTGATGATCACCTAGTCCCAACCTGCTGCTGAATTGCCCAAGCTGTATCTCGCTCCTGTGTCCCTTCCCAGGCCACTGACCACACGTTCCTCCAGAAGTGTCACTACCACCATGGCACAAACCCTCTCTACACGAAGCCGAAGATGCCGCTGCCCGAGTTCACCATCAAGCACTATGCAGGGAAGGTGACCTACCAGGTGTGTGACATTGGGATGCCCAGCTGGGCTGTTAAGGCGGGTTAAAGAGGAGGCTAATCCTGCATCAAGGAGAGAAATGCATCCCAGGGGTTCTGGCTGGGGTCCTGGAGTTCCTTGCCTCACCCGGTCGTCCTTCCAGGCTCCTCACCATGAGGTTTTTCTATTTGCCAGGTTCACAAGTTTTTGGACAAAAACTATGACCAGGTCCGTCAGGACGTGCTGGACCTGTTCCTCAGCAGCAGGACCAAGGTAGGGCCCTGCCTGGCCCTGGCTCTGCAGTGACACTGGGAACCAATAGCCCCCTTTCTTACATCCCTTTCCATGTCCCCAAGTGTGTGTCCCCATGGCTGGTGAAGCCCAGGGGGACCAGAAGCAGACAATGCTTCTGGCTCCACCCATGGGATCCTCTGGGCTTTGACCCCTCAAGCTTTTGGCACAAGCAGGCACATGGGCTGCTCTTGTGCTTTCTGTCTTTCTCCATATCCTCATCCTTATCCAGGCAATCCAGACACACTTAGGGGATGCAACTTGCTCAGGGCTGGGCAAAAAAGCAGTGGCCAGGCTGGAAAGAGGAGCTGGGAGAGCTGCACCATCCTGGCCACCTTCCTCCGCTCTAACTCTTCCTGTCTCTCCAAGGTGGTGGCCAACCTCTTCTTCGGCCATGCTCAGGTGCTCGCCCGGCAGAGGAGCCTCATGAGGAGGAGCAGCACCAGGACACGGCGGTACAAGGCTCCCACAGTGGCCGCGCGGTTCCAGCAGTCACTCCTGGAGCTGGTGGAGAAGATGGAGAGGTCAGTGCGGGCAGGGTGGGCAGCCAGGCTGTGCACTGGGCTGTTGGGAGCCAGGTAAGCTGCACCTGAGCCCGAGGTGGCCGTGCTGGCTTTGTCCCCTGTCCTGTGTGGCTGACAGGGTTTCTCTGCCACAGGTGCAACCCCTTCTTTGTGCGCTGCCTCAAACCCAACAACAAGAAGGTGAGAGCTGGGGCTCTCCTGCCCGTGTCGGTTCCTGTGCTGCCCTGGTGGCACTGGGAGTGTGGTGGGCACACGGTGGGTGAGGGTTTGCCCATGCAGTTGCTGATGCTTCTCCCCATGCCCTCCCCAGGAGCCGGGGCTCTTTGAGGCCGACGTGGTCAGAACCCAGCTGCGGTACTCGGGGATCCTGGAGACCATCCGCATCCGCAAGGAGGGCTTCCCTATCCGCATCCCCTTCCTCGTCTTCATCGACAGGTGCCTGGGGGCTGCAGGTTGGCCACTGCCATCCCAGCGAGGGGAGACCACAGAGCTTGTGGGTGTTTTGGTGGCAGCATTTGGGCTGGGGTTCCCCCACAGTGAGAGCCGGGAATCCCTAGTGTTAGTACAGAGCTCTGGGAGAAGCTGCAGCTCCAGGTGCAGTGCTTGTCACCACAGGGAAGGTCTGTGCTGGTGTCCCTTGTGTGGTGACAGTGTCATGGGCTCACCCAGGTATCGCTGCCTCGTTGATATGTGGTCCAATGTCATTCCCAACGGACCCAACTGTGTGGAGATGCTGAGGAGCCTCTGCCCCGTTAACCCCAGCATGTACTATGTCGGTGTCACCAAGGTACTGTCCCAGGAGGGGGCTTGGCTCCAGTGAGGCCCTGGGGGTGGTGGCCAAGGTGGGGAGCTCACAGCCTCACCTCTGCTCCCAGCTCTTCCTGAAGGAGCAGCTGTACCAGGCGCTGGAGAGCAAGCGAGCCCGTGCCCACCACCTGGCCGCGCTCACGCTCCAGCGCTACGCTCGCACCTTCTTCATCAAGCGGCGCTTCCGCTCCCTCCGCCGCAAGATCGTCCTCCTGCAGACCCGGGCGCGAGGCTACCTGGCCAGGTTGGGGTCCCGGGGGGGTGGTAGGTGGGCACTGGTGGGTGGCAGAGGGTGACAGGTGCCCTCCCGCAGGCAGCGGTACCGGCGCATGCGGCGCACGCTCATCAAGTTCAGGTCGCTGGTGCACATCTACGTGAACCGCCGGAGGTACCTCAAGGTGAGCCGGGGGCTGGCACATGGCAGGGGGTCCGCAGGACACTGTCACCCTGCTGCATGTTCAGTGGTGGGTCTGGAGAAGGTACAGTGGCATCTCCAGACCATGAGCCCCCCGACATGCCGCCCTACCACCTCCTCTGCGTCCCACCGGGAATGGGCAGTGCCTCTTAGGGGTGAAAATTTTGGTGATATTGGGGGGGGTCAGTGGCACCCCAGGGCACTGTGATGCCTCAGGGTCTCCCTTCCTCCGGTGGGACTCAGCATGGCTGCTCTGCTTGCAGAGGAAGGAGGATGCTCGCCGGCGGGCCGAGGAGGAGAAGGAGAGGATGAAGCAGGTAAAGGCACTGGTGGGAGCACAGGTGTGATCCATGTGCAGCCCGTGTTGCTGTGTCCTCATCCCCGCCATGTGCTCGCCCATCCCCGTGCCCCTGGCCGAGGCACCCGTGGGTGCTGGGACAAGGACCAGCACTGCAAATGGGCACATCCCTGTGCCGTGGTGGCAGGAGCTGACGCGGAGAGAGGTGGTGGATGTCACCCATCTGGAGATCCCGGCCGAGCTGATGGGGCTGCTGGAGGCCGCTGCAGGTGAGTGGGACCCGCACCGCCATCGCTCCCAGCCCCTTGTTCCCTACCCCACGGCCGTGCCGTAGCTTCCCGCTGTGCCGCAGCCGCCCGGGAGGTGAATGCCGGCTGCGTGGTGCTGGTGCCGCCGCCGGCGCTGCAGCCCGACCCCCAGCTCACCCTCCCGCTCGACATCAATGACTACCCCATGGCCAAGTACGTGCGGGGCCACTTCCAGGTAAGGTGGGCGCCGCTGCCCGGCAGCGGGGAGCTTTTTCCGACGGGCAGACAGCTTTTGGGGAGTCCCGGGCACCCCGGTCATGGTGGAGCAGTGAGGTTCAGGGTCCCCGCACTGTCCCACCGGGCTCTGCCCCGGCTCACAGGCTGGGGGCACCACGGGTAGCAAGAGAGGCTGGATCCGGGGTGGCTGTGGTGCTGTGGGGAGCTGACTGCCACCTCCCTCCCTCCCCGTGGGTTCCTGTCGTCTCCAGAGGCCGGGGGGACCCTGCTGAGGTTATCGGAGAGAGACCCGCTGAGCCCTCCTGGACGCCCGACGCGGGGCGGATCCGGAACGCTGGGGCGGGAGACCAGGTCGCTTTGCTCCCGGGACCCCGGCCCCACCCACCGTCACTTTGCCCCGTTCCTCTTCCTCATCCCTATTTTTGCCCTGCGTTTCCCAGTCCCCGGCATCCTGAATGACAGCACCGGGGCTGGATAAGGCTCTCAGCCTTGCCAAGGTGTTGGCATAGAACCACAGAACTACAGAATAGTTTGGGTTGGGAGGGACCTTAAAGATCGTCCAGTTCCACCCCCTGCCATGGGCAGGGCCACCTCCCACTGTCCCAGGTTGCTCCAAGCCCCGTCCAACCTGGCCTTGAATGTTTCCAGGGATGGGGCAGCCACAGCTTTTCTGGGCAACCTGTGCCAGGACCTCACCACCCATCTCTGGTGCTGCCACCACAGCCTGAGCCCCTCCCTGCCCCACTTCCAGAAGGCTGCTGGCCCCGTCCTGCACCCCAGCCCTTTGGCAGTCCTACAGTCTCCACCCAGCATCAACACCATTCTCAGCACCATGGGGCCAGCCCCTCGTGGCCTGAGGCTGTCCCCAGGTAGCCATGGGTGCGGGTGTCACCGCAGGAACCGGCGTTTGGGATGCTGACGGCCCCACTGAAAGCCCCCCTCACCCGGCTGGATGAGGAGCTGTGCCACGAGGCTCTCAGCCTCTTCAAGCTGGTAGGTGGGATGGCACAGGATCCATCACCGCAGTCCCCTGCTCACTTTGTGCCCAGAGCCAGAGGGAGGACCTGGTTGTTCCTGTGGCAGATCCTGCGGTTCATGGGGGACCCGGGGCTGGGTGGCCTGCAGGAGACCCTCTTCGGCAACTACATCGTGCAGAAGGGGCTGTCAGTGCCCGGGCTGCGGGACGAGCTCCTGGCACAAGCTGCCAACCAGGTCTGGCGGAACACCAACGTCAACAACGAGGAGCGGGGCTGGCTGCTGCTGGCCGCCTGCCTCAGCGCCTTCCCCCCGAGCGCCGCCTTCGACAAGTACCTGCTCAAGTGAGCCAGGGGATGGGGAACAGGAATGGCTGGGACCCTCAGGAATAGACTGGTACTCGTGCCTGGGAACATTGCTGGGGCTTTTCAGGGCTCTCCTGGCACCTATGCCTGAGGATACTGCTCAGGTCCCACTGGGTTCCTCCGTGATGCTTGGGCCAGCCTGGCATACGTGGTCAGGTCCTGTTGGGAAGGGTCTGAGGTCTCTTCAGGACCCCTCTGACCAAACTGGCATATGTGCCCATGTCCCTCTAGGTTCCCCAGGGCCAGCCTGGCACATGTGCCCAGGGATACTGGCCAAGTCCCACTAGAGATGCCCCGAGGTCCCTCCAAGACACCTTAGGCCAGCCTGGGATGCTGTTGAGATCCCTCCAGGGATGCTCTTAATCCCTCTGTGGTCCCCTGTCCCAACCTGGTACACATGAACCTGCCCATGTCCCTCCTGCAGCACTGTCCCTTCCCCGCAGGTTTGTGTCTGACTACGCCTTTGCTGGCTACAAGCCGGTGTGCCAGCGCAAGCTGATGCACGCCATGGCCCGCTCCCAGCTGGGCGCCGCGGCCGCCCGCACCTTCCCGCCCTCACTGCTGGAATGGACAGCGAACCGGCGGCAGGCCAGCATGGCCCTCGACCTGCACTGCTTCAACGGTGAGGGCAGCACAGCACTGGGGCATGGTGCTGGCCAGGCTCGGTCCCAGAGTGACCACCCTCACGGGCAGGGCGGACTGGTGGCACCCGCTCACTGCCCATCCCTCCCCAGGGGACCAGTTCTCCTGCCCCATCCACTCCTGGAGCACGGGCGAGGACCTGGCAGGGGATGTCCTGAAGCACAGGTGTGTGCTGGCTTGGCACCCATCCACCCAGCAGGTCACAGTTTCACCCGGGGCTGTCTTGGGTGTCCCCAGTATCTGGGAGCCCAGGTGCCCAGCTTGTGGGCAGGGTGTTCCTGTGGAGCCTGTGTCCATCCCCAGTATCCCACTGTTGGCAGGGGGCTGTCGGAGGGCTGGCGTGGCTGGTCTGTGGCTATGAAGGCAGGTGCCCAGTGGGCTGAGCTGGCTGGACACGACTATGTCCTGGACCTTGTCTCTGACCTCGAGCTGCTCCGGGGCTTCCCCAGACAGAAATCCTGCTTCCTCATCGCATGGGATGGGACCGAGAGCCACAGCAGGGACAGCCGGCCGTAGGTACCGGGGCAGGGATGGGTGCCCCGCTGTGGGGCTGGTGGGGGGAACCCTGGTACCGGGCTGGATGGGTGCTGGCAGGGGCGGGTGGGCTCTGAGGGGAGAATCTGGCACCCAGTGGGTGCTTGATGAGCGCGTCCTCCCTCTCTGCAGGGTGCTGGGACACGGATTTGATTTGGATGAAGTGCCTCCTCCCCCAGCTGTGAAAGCCCCCACGCTGCCCTCCGTGGAGGCGTATCACCCCCACGGTAGGGCATCGTTCCCCCCAGCTCCTGTCCCCCAGCGCTGTGACGAAGCCCTGCCATGCCACTGTCCCACTTGTCCCCTCACAGACGGGGAATTTGGGGAGCCGCGCAGCCAGAAAGGTCTGGACCGGTACCTGGACAGCCTGTTCGACCCCGTGCTCTCCTACGGCAATGGGGTGAGGGGGTGTCCCTCTGCCCAAGGTATTTTGGGGTGCAGGTGGCTTGGCCACTGTGCCCTGACGCCTGTCCCCCAGGAGCTGGAGAAGCCGTCCATCCTCTCGCAGAGGCTGAAGGGCGGAGGTGGCGTGGGAGGGGGGAACAGCGGCGCTGACTCCAATCGCAGCGAACCTCCCGTGCCTGCGGAGACGCGTCAGCCGAGGGGTGAGCGCTCCAAGCACTCCCACACCCCCAGCCGGCTCCCTGCCTCAGTTTCCCTGGCTGACCCCTGGTGTGGCGAACATCCCCGCACCCAGAGCCCCGCAGCCCTGACTGAGCTCTCCTCTTTGCCATCACAGAGCCAGACCCGTCCCCGCAGCGCCGGGCAGATGTCAGCCAGCCACCCGGACCCTCGGTCAGTGCCACGGGGCCGGGAGGGGTCGAGCCCCTTCTCTGTTTCAGGCCACATCTCTGGGGCAGCCCCTGGGGATGGGAGCAGCTGGGGGTGCCAGGTGCTGATAGCAGCGTGTCCCTTGCAGGGCAGAGCGGCGGAGGGGACGCCAGCCCATGTCCCCCAGCCCCGGCCCTACTCGCAGAAAGCCGGTAAAGGGTCGCGGTGCAATGGGGTGGCCGTAGGGGCTCGTGTCACTGAGCCAGGGCCCCTGAGCCATGTGCTTGACTCCGCAGCGGCCGTGGGGCGGCGGTGGCCGGGAGAGCCGGTGCGGCATTCCCGGCTCAACTCGGAGCACTTCCCGCGGCCCACGCACGACATCCGCAATATCATCCGGCAGTGCCAGCCAGCCCCGCGCAGCTCCCAGCCCCACAGGTACACACCTGGGCCCCCAGCCAAGCCACGGGCTTCTCCTGCCTGCGGGTGCATGTGCTGCTCCTGATGCTGGGGTGTAGGGAATGATGGGGTGCACCAAGTGATGGGGTGCAGGTGGTGTCAGCTACAGGGAATGCTGGGATGCAGCTGATGCTGGGGTACAGGTGATGTGGGATGCTGTCTCGGCAGCAAGCTCTTTGGGAAGAAGCTGGACCCCCACGAGGAAGCCATACAGATCCTGAAGGAGCAGCTCTCAGCAGCACGGGTGCCATCAGCTGTGGTAGGAATGTGGCTGCCCCGTGTCCCCCTGACCAGGCTGGAGGTTTCACTGGCACTGACCACAGCCCCTCTGTGCCTCGCAGGGGCCCAAGGAGGTGGTGGCTGCGGTGAAGCCGGTGCCAAGTGCCAGGTACCAGCTGCGAGCACCCACAGGACGTCCTGCAGCCACACGGCCCCCAGGTATTGCTGGGCAGAGCTGTGGCACTGGGGGGGCCATGGTGGAGTGGGGCACCTCATCCTTCCAGTGATACAGGGTGGTGCCTGGTGGGATAACTGCTGTGTCCAGCTCAGCCAGAGAGCTGCTCCCTGTGCCTCAGTTTCCCTGGCAGCTGTTGGTGGTTCCCCCCAGGGATTGCAAAGCTTTCTGTCCTTTTGCAGTCTTTGTCTCACGGGAGCTCCCGTCTGAGGCGCAGCAGGTCCAGACCCAGCTGCACCGGAGCTGCAGCGAGGACTTCTACACCTACCACAACGTGCCCTGGAAAATATTCATCCGGAAGGAGGTACAGATTATGGGGACACCTGGGGACAGGTTGGTGTCAAGATCCTGCCAGGATAAGGGGGTTTACACCAATCCCTGATCTTTCTGCTGGAAGGTTTTCTACCCCAAGGACAGCATCAACAACCCACTGCTGCTCGACCTCCTCTTCCGGCAGGTGAGGCACCGAGCTGCCCCCGCAGCCCCAGGGGTCCCCTGGGAGAAGGGGTATTCCCCAGGGGGTGATGGTTTACTCATCCCACTGTGGCCATCCTGCCTTCCCCGCTGAGCTGCCGTGGAGGAGCTGGGGCTGTTGCGAGCTGGGGCTGAAGGGCACATTGCTCCTCCCCACACAACCCTACTGTTCCTCACGCCCTTTCCCAGATCTTCAATGATGTGCTGTCCGACACCTGCATCCGGATCAGCCAGGAGGAGCGACTCCGCTTGAAATCCCTCTTTGGTAACCCTGTGTCCTGCTGCTCCCTGCCTGGGGGGCTCACACTGGGGGGCCCAACCTGGGGGGTCACACCCAGCCACTCTTGTGCCCATCCTCATGTCACGGCTATCTCCAAGCCATGATCGGCTCTGCTTAATCCTGGGTAGTTTTGCCTTCAAAATTTAGTGCTCCACAACATCACAAATTGTGTCAGGTCTCAGACAGCTGCTTGGGGGACACACATCTGTCTCTGCAACACAGTCCTGCCAGGCCTGGGAAGGGCGTGCTCACAGAAGTATTTCCCCCCACAGCTGAAAACAAGCTGGACTCCTTCAGCCCCGTGGCCACCGAGAGTGTCAAGAGGGACATCATTGCTGCAGCCCGGGATGGCTGTGAGGTGTATTTCTCCCGCCTGTTCCCTGCCACGGTGAGGGTCCGGCTGCAGGGCAGGTCGGGGTGGGGGCACTGTGTCCCCATGCCCCTGGCTGAAGTGCTGTCCTGGCCCACAGGGCAGTGTGGGGACGGGTGTGCAGATCCTGGCCGTGTCCCACACTGGCATCAAGCTGCTGCGGATGGTGAAGGGCACCAATGTCCCCGGGGAGCAGCTGCGGGTGCTGCGGGCCTACAGGTAGGGGTGGCCAGGGTGGGGTGGGTGCTGTGGATGCCACAGATGCCAGGTGTTTTAGCCTCCCCTCGCCCTGTCCCAGCTACCCCGACGTGCTCTTCGTGACCACCCCATCCAGGAACATGCTGGAGTTCAACCTGCGCAGCGAGAAGCTCATCCTCTTCTCACCTAAAGCTCCCCAGGTCAAGGTCATGGTCGACCACTTCATCACAGAGCTCAGGAAGGTGGGGGGTGCCCTGGGGCCAGGGTGGGTTTGTCCTGGGGGTCAGACCCTGCCCGTGTGCCTGGGGTTGGGGTGGGCAGAGGAGGGCATACTGTGAATGGGACCGTGGCTGGTTTTTGGGGGATTGTCCTGAGGCTGTGGGTGCTTGAAGTCCCTGTGCTGGGTGGGATATTGGTGTCCCTACGTGCACGGGCTGTGCCAGACCCCCTGTGCCCAGGACTCCCAATACGTGGTAGCTGTGAGGAACTACAGCCCAGAGGATGGGGGCCAGCTCAGCTTCCACAAAGGTGACATTATCCACCTGCAGTCACTGGAGCACCCTGAGAGAGGTGAGGGACTCTCAAAGTCCCCCATGCCAAAATGCCTTTGATGTGGGACACAGGGGCAGCAGACTGATGGCTTGCCCTGCCCTGGAGGTGGCTGTGCACTTGCCTTGCATCCTGTGACACCCCATGTCTCCATGGTGTCCCCATGGTGTCTCTGCAGACCACTACTATGGCTGTGTGGTCCGCAAGAAGGTGATGTACCTGGAGGAGCTGAAGACGGGCACCCAGGACTTTGGTGGGTGCCACACTGTCCCTGTGTGTGTCCCTGGTGTGCCCTGAGCTGTGTCCCCTCCTGGGGCTGGGGCACAGGGCAGGGTCCTGCTTCTGTCACCCCTCAGCAGGATGGTTTGTGGTCTTTTTGGCACCAACCTGATGCAGGGAGACGCTCCCCTGCAGGTCCCACCCTGGGTGGCACCTGGCGCTGCCCATGTCCCTCAGGCTTTGTGGCCTCTGGTCTGTTCCTTTCCCTTGAGTGATGCCAAACTGCAGCTACATCCAGCCAAAACCACGACCAGATCCCTGAAAAGGGCTGGGGGTTTTAGAGGCAGGAGGGAGCAGGCAGAGAATTTTGGGGGTGACCCCATGGCTGCCAGCCCGAGGCCATCCCCACCATCTCTCTGGCACAGGGTGGAAGTTTGGGGCCATCCATGGCAGGTCAGGGCTCTTCCCTGCCGAGTACGTCCAGCCCGTGGCGGCTCCTGACTTTGTGCATTTGCCTGCGGAGAGGAAAGAGGAGCCCAGGGACAAGCAGGGCAAGGTGGTGGCTTCGGCAGCCGTGGCCGTGGCTGTGGCCTCCACTGCCGCTGCCCAGGAGCTGGACCGGAAAACCGAGGTGGGTCCTGGCCTGGGGCTGTCCCCCGGTGCTGGCTGTGCCCGGTGCCCACTGCCCTGCTCCGCAGGTGTCCCCAGCCAGTGCCACCTTTGTGGAGGGTCCGGAGGGAGATGGCGTGGAGCAGCTTGGGGACATCATGGGGGCCTGTCCCATGCTGGCCTTTGCCCAGCGGCATTTCCGCGCAGCACGACATGGGACCATGTGAGTGTCCAGCAGTGGGACAGGGACATGCCATGGTGGGACACCTGTGCCCACCTGCTCCCTTGTCCCTCTGCCAGGGACTCCCGTGGGATGAAGGCGCCAAGTGTGCTGGAGATGCTGACATTCACCAAGGTATGGGGAAATGGAGTCCTGGGGTGCCCCTGTCCTGCTGTCACCTGCAGGTCCCCTTGAGGTCCCAGAGCTGACCCGCTCCCCCTGCTCCAGATTCCCATTCAGGAGTCGCTCATTGAATTTGTGGATGGTGGCCTCAACAAACTGGCTGCTGAGGCTTTCCAAGGTAGGCAGGGGCACGAGAGTTCTGTCCCCCTGTCCCTTAGCCATCCCTAGCCCCTTCCTTGGAGGAAGGTGGGGCTGGACTGGGATGGGCAGGTGGGGTGTCCTAGGGGAGTTTAGTTCTTCTGGTCCCACTGCTTCATGTGCCGAGGATATACCCCCCCAGGAGAGCATGTCCCTGGGGAAGGGACATGCTGAGCTGTGTCACCGTGTGGCTTTGTTGTCCCCAGCTGTGATGAAGTTCATGGGTGACCACCCTCTGCGGGGACAGACAGAGCTGGACGTCGTCTGCACCATCCTCAAGGTAAATCCACCACTGGGACAATGAGTCCCGGGGGTGGCCTGGGCAAAGGGTGGCAGCTGTGCCTGTCCCCCAGCTGTGTGCAGAGCACGAGGTCCTGCGGGATGAGGTGTACTGCCAGATCATCAAGCAGATCACCAACAACACCAGCTCCAAGACGTGAGTCCCTACACCCATCTGGGACAGCAGAGGCTGGCACTGGGACACTCATGTCCCTGGCCAGGCTGAGCTGCTCCAGCCTGGGGGGAGACCCAGGGACCTCATCCTTGCAGAGGGCTGCACTGCTCCCCAGGGTGATGGTATCACCTCAGGCACCCTCGCCCTGCTCAGGGGATCAGCCCTGGCTCTTCCCACAGGGACAGCTGCCAGAGGGGCTGGAGGCTGCTCTACATCCTCGCTGCCTACTACAAGTGCTCCGAGGTGCTCCGGCCCTTCCTCATGGCCTTCCTGCAGGATGCTAGCAGGCACCCGGAGCTGCCTTTCCAGGGTAGGGGCCGTGCACACCCCAGGGTGCTGTGTGTGTGGTGGGAAAGGACAACCCAGGTTGTCACAGAGCTCAGGAAGGGCTATAACAGAGCCAGCATGGCAGCTCAGCCCCGTCCTTCATCCCAGTCCCTGTTCCTGCCAGGCATCGCCAAAGCCTGTGAGCAGAACCTGAGGAAAACCCTGCAGTTCGGTGGCCGCAGCCTCTTCCCCAGCAGCATGGAGCTCAAGGCCATGGTGGTGAGGCTGGGGGCTCGTGGGTGCCCATGGGGTGGGGCAGGGCTGGTGTCAGCTTGAGATTCTCCCCAGAAGTTCTGGGTACCTGCATGGGCTCAGGTTCCCCCTGCTCCATGAGCTTGGGATCTGCCTCAGACACCACCCAGGAACAAAGCTGATCCTTTTTGGGCATCTCCCCAAGAGAGCACAGTTCTTCTTAGGGTCTGCTCTTCACTGCTTTGGGTGTGCCCTGAGCTTTCAGGGGTCCCCAGTGGGGATGGAGCTCTGTGGACACGGAGTGGGGGTATGATGGTTCAGCTGGGCAGGATGGGCAAGAGACAGGGTGATCCCAATGGGATGGTCCCTAAGGGATAGCTGTGGGATTTGGGGTGTCCTGTGGGATCTTGCTGTGTGAAGGGCCCCCTTGCACCCCAACGTGTCCTCCCATGCAGGCTGGACGCAGC
Source organism: Rhipidura dahli (assembly GCA_013399225.1). Lineage (NCBI taxonomy): Eukaryota > Metazoa > Chordata > Aves > Passeriformes > Rhipiduridae > Rhipidura > Rhipidura dahli. The sequence goes on along the minus strand of VXAC01000707.1, from coordinate 263,502 downwards.
GCCAAGCGCCAGCTCTTCCTCCTGCCCGGTGGCATAGAGAGGCACCTCAAGATCAAGACATGCTCGGTAAGCCTGAGGGGACAGGAGGCTCAGTGCACCCCAAGATTATGGGGACACCTCAGTTGTGGGCACCCAGAGGGTGTGGATGTGGGGGGCTGCACCTTTTGACTGTCCCCACTGTGGGACTTCATCCTCTGGGAAAAGTGGAGCAGCTGCATGGGATGAGCCTCAGTGCAGGACAAGTTGGTGGCCCAAAGCACAAGAGGGGGACATGGCAGCATCCCAGCCACCTGTCCCTGTGCCCAGGTGGCTCTGGATGTGATTGAGGAGCTGTGCTGCGAGATGGGGCTGCAGAATCCAGAGGCTTTGGAGGAATACATCCTCTTTGTGGTGACCGACAGAGGTGAGAGGCTGGCAGGGATGGGACAGACGGGACAAGACAAGATGGGATGGGACAGCCATGCAGGTGGTGTGGTGGCCATGCTCAGACTCCTGGGTGGCACAGGGCAGAGCGTGCGGCCGCTGACCCGCCGGGAATACGTCCTGGACGTGGCTGCCGAGACGGAGCTCCGGGACACCAGCTACACCTTCTGGTGCCGCCGCGTGGTCTGGAGCCAGCCCCTCAAGTTCGACAACGAGCTCTACGTCACCGTCCACTACAACCAGGTCGGGCCACCCCATCAGCCTCCCCCAGGGCCACCTCCCCGTCTCTGTCAGAGTGTGCCCCGTCCCCAAGCCGTGTCCCTGTGCTCTGTCGCCCCCCAGGTGCTCCCTGACTACCTCAAGGGGCTGTTCACCATCCTGCCGCCGGCGAGGCCAGGAGAGCAGCACTTCCCGCACGTGGCCAAGCTGGCCGCCCTCCAGCACCGAGCCAAGGACCGCCACCACCTCCCCACCGCGTACGGCAGGGCACAGGGCACCTGGAGGGGGGAGAAACACATGTCCCATGGGATTTGGGACCCACTGGCCAGCGCTGGCCCTGACCCCGGGCTCCCCACAGGCGGGAGATGCAGGACTACGTCCCTCCGCAGCTCTTCCGCCTGCTGAAGCCCCAGTCCTGGCTGCAGATGGTGACCCAGCACGTGCAGCAAGCCCAGGCACTCAGTGCCCACCAGGCCAGGGCACAGTTCCTGGGTGAGGGGACAGCGATGGGGACGGGGATGGGGAGGTTTTATTCAGCAGGAGAGGATGTTGAGGGGATGCAATGCTAATGAGGACAGTGCTAATGAGGATGTAATGCTGCTGGAGATGCAGTCCTGCTGGGGATGCAAGGCTGCTGGGGCTGGGATGCTGTATGGAGGGTGATGATGATGGGGATGGGATGCTGCTGGGACAGGCAGCCCTTGTCCCTGTGTGGAGCCAGGGGTGCTGCACATGGAGGGCAGGATGCATTGGCAGGACAGGACAGGACAGGACAGGATATGACGGGCTGCTTCCAGGCCCCATGTTTGGACAACCATTTTCCTTGGCTGCTCCTGGGTGCAGGCCACCCTGCAGACTGGGCAGGTGGGGTGGCAGTGGGCACTGAGACCCCGTCCTCTGCCCTGCAGGGCTGCTGAGTGCCTACCCCATGTTCGGCTCATCCTTCTTCTACATCCAGAGCTGCAGCAACAACGCCATTGTTTCACCCTGTATCCTGGCTGTCAACCAGAATGGCCTCAACTTCCTCAGCAAGGAGACCCACGTAGGTGTGGGGCTCTGTGGGACACATGGAATCATGGAATGGTTTGGGTTGGAACAAACTTTAAAGCTCATCCAGTTCCAACCCCTTGCACTGGGCAGGGACACCTTCCACTAGACCAGTTTGCTCCAAGCCCCATCCAGCCTGGGGTCCCCAGTGCCCTTGAAGGGATTCCCAGGGCACAGTGGCCACCCCCCTGTCCCCTCCCAGGAACCCATCGCCAAGTTCTCGCTGAATGAGATCCAGTCCACACGAACGCAGCGGCCGACGGCCGGATCCAGCTATCCCTACGTGGAGATCACGCTGGGAGACCTCCTGGCCCAGGGCATCACCCAGCTGCAGCTGGAGCAGGTCGGGGACACTTGGGAAGGTCGGGGGGACCCTGCTGGGGGCTCCCACGGTGGTGGCACGACCACTGACCACCGGTGTGTCCCCCGCCAGGGCCTGGAGCTGTGCCGCGTGGTGGCCGCGCACATGGAGAGGCTGCTGGGCGCCCGGGAGAAGAGGCTGACGCTGCCGCCCAGCGAGATCACCCTGCTCTGAGCCCGCCACGGCCTCGGACCCCCGGCACCGTGGACCCCCGGCATGGGGGGCAGAGGGTGCAGCGACCCTGCGGTGTCCCCAGCCTGGCCAGTGGCCGCCGTCCCCCTGTCAGCAACCCACTGTTGTTCTGGGGTTTTATACACGCTCGGGAGCCCGGCACGACTCGGTGTCCGTGGTTTTGTGCTGCGCTCGCTGCTGCGGGGGGGATGCTGCCCACCGTGCCTGTTTCCCCATCCATCCATCCATCCCCATGCGCTTCCTAGTCCCGTGCCTCAGTTTCCCCGAGTTTCCCAGCGCCTCTGTTTCCCCATCCCCGTGCCTCAGTTTCCCCGTGTCCCCCCCCAGTCGCTCTCGCCCGCTGGTCGCGCTCGGAGCGCCCGCCAGGAGGCGCTCGCANCGGCACGGGACCCCTCACATCTCCTCCGGTTGCCCCCCGCCATGGGCAGAGCCGCGGCGGTGGAAACGGCCAGGGCGTCCGGGGCCGCCACTGGGAATGTGCCAGGCCCTGCCGCCGCGTGAGCACCGGCACCGGCAGCGTTGTCCGCGCCCGCCCCGGGCCGAGCCGTGAGTGTGGCGTCCGCCAGGCCGCCCCTGCCCCGGGAGGGAGGGAGAGGGCGGGAGCTTCGCCCGCCGGGAGGGGGGTCCCATCTCCCGTGGAGGGGGGGCGGGAAAGGGTCTGGCGCGGTACCGAGAACCCGTCCTCACCTCCCCGTCCTGCGGGGCTCTCTCCCGGCAGGGCGGCGGGTGCCATGAACAGCAGCTGCGCGTCCCCCGCCGCCGCCCGCCGCCGCCTGCAGCGCCGGGATCGATAGAGGCGGGGGCTGCGGACGCGCCATGGCCGGCAGCGGCTACACGGACCTGCGGGAGAAGCTCAAGTCCATGATGCCCTACCGGGACGGCCACAAAGGCGGTGGCGGCGGCCTCCCGCGGGAGCCCCCCGAACCTCCGTACGACCGCAAGCGGCGGCACCAGGAGGACTCCGGCTCCGAGCCCAGCGACTACGAGGAGCAGAAGGAGGAGGAGGAAGCTCGGAAAGTCAAGAGCGGCATCCGCCAGCTTCGCCTCTTCAGCGCCGAGGAGTGCGCCAAGATCGAGGCGCGCATCGAGGACGTGGTGTCCCGGGCGGAGAAGGGGCTCTATAAGGAGCACACGGTGGATCGGGCGCCGCTGCGGAACAAGTATTTTTTCGGGGAAGGCTACACCTACGGGTCTCAGCTGCAGCGGCGAGGGCCCGGCCAGGAGCGCCTGTACCCGCGGGGGGAGGTGGACGCCATCCCCGAGTGGGTGCACGACCTGGTGATCAGGAAGCTGGTGGAGCACCGGGTGATCCCCGAGGGCTTTGTGAACAGTGCCGTCATCAACGACTACCAGCCGGGGGGCTGCATTGTCTCCCACGTGGACCCCATCCATATCTTTGAGAGGCCCATCGTCTCCGTCTCCTTCTTCAGCGACTCGGCGCTCTGCTTCGGGTGTAAATTCCAGTTCAAACCCATCAGGGTCTCGGAGCCCGTTCTGTTCCTGCCCGTGAAGAGGGGGAGCGTCACGGTGCTCAGGTAACTCGCCGTTGCCGAGGCTCCGCTAACGAGCCGGGGCCCGGTTGTGTAACGCGGATCACGAGGCGCACGGATGCGCGCCCCGACGGCGCCTCGGGCTCCATCTCCCTCGCCTGTAGGCACTTAAGGGTTCTCTGTGGTGAAAAGAATGAAGCAGGGATTTGGGGGGGTGCTGCCGTCGTGGTGGGTGAGGATTTGAGTGGGTGCTCTCTCCAGGAGGCTTGAGGCGAGTGCTGGTGGGAGCGTGGCCGCTCGCGGAGCTGAGCTTTGCCGTAGTTCCCGTTAAATGGTTAAAATAACACGTTGAGACACAAAATGGATCCTTTGCCCAAGAGTGGTCAGAGGGGAGCAGCTGGTAGGGACAGGGCTCCTGGGTCTATTCTTAGCTTGGCCGGTGCCTCCCTGACCTGACCTTAATCGTGGAGAGGAGGTGTGAATGGCCTCGTCTTCCCAGTCTGTGAACTGGGAATGCCGAGCCCTCCCCTGCCCGATGATGACAGGGAGACCAGAGTGCAGAGCCCCGTGTGATTGTCACTTGGAAGTGCAGCGGGTCACAGGCACAGGAAAGGACTTTATGAGTGTTGAGGAAGAGTCTTGGAGGTGGAATGACCTGCCCAAGGTCACGCAGTTGGTTGGCAGTAAAGCTGGGTTTGGCACTGGGAAACGCCTGCTTCCTAATCCCGCTGCCTCCCGGTACGGGCTGGGACAGGGGAGCAGGCAGGTGAGGGGACAGGCAGGTGAGGGAACAGGAAGGGTTGGAGTGTACGGATCTCGCTGGTGTCCGGCTCCTGGGGAGGGCAGCTCGAAGCCTGGCATGGGGGCTGCCAGTCCCTTGTATCCCTGAAGGTCAGAGTGCTCCCTGCCAGGAGCAGGGATCACCGGGACTGTGCCAGCAGTGCTCTGAGCTACCAACTGTGTCCTCGTTTGGGGGGTTGTTTTTTTGGACTGGTGAAGGTCCAGGCCGGTTTTCCGGGCTCCCAGGCCGTAACACAATCCTTTGCTTTGGCTTGTAAATTGATCGCCGCAGGGTTCGAGAAGGAATTTTTCCCCCCACAAACACCTGGCCTCCTTGACTGGTGCATCAATAATAAATGCTGAGATCTCACGTCGCTTTTATCTCGGAAAAGCTGCACAAACATTAACTAATCCTCGCCGTACCCCGGCGTTAGGTAACTTGTGTGGATTAGCCAGGGATGAGGGAGGCTGCAGAGGGAATTGGGAACGGCGCTGAGGACGTTTTCTCATTCCCTGGTGGTTTGACAGGGCTGTGCGGGGGACAGAGGTCGGGGTGATTTTGTGGAATGGGACCCAAGGGTTCCCATCCTGCCCTGTATCCTTTTACTTCAGAGCAAACTCCGTCCCCAGGGATGGAGGCTGCCGGGTGTAAGGCAGCTGCTCTGCTGCCTGACTTCTCTGAGATACCAGGAGGGAAACTTTCTACCCTGATTTTCCTGCTGGTGATGTGAACTCCTCTGCTCTCTTTCCCCATCAGGCCTGGATAAGCAGTTGTCCTTCCTTTTACAACCAGAGACCTTTTTTTTTAAGGACAGTGAGAGTTTTATCCTGCTTGGAAGCATTCTGGCAGAGCTGCTAATGCAGGGTCAGCCTCAAGTCTTGCAGTCAAAGCCTCTTGAAAAACTCTGGAGGAGGATCTGCAGTGGAGGATGGTGGGAGGAAGGAGAGATGCTTTCTCTGCTCTAGGACCAGAGAATGATGTTTTGTTCTCCCTTCAGAACTGCTGGGAAGAGGCTGCTGGCTCAGGGCTCATGGAGTCAGAGTGGGGTGTCTCTCAGGGGTGTTTGGATTGTTGGCCAGTGTCACTTAGGTGCTGTAATCAGTTTATTAATGTAGCTGAAGAAATCCTACAAATCAAATGAACATATCTTTTCCCCCTAAATCCAAGGGCTGCTTTCCAACCCTCCCACTGCAGCTTGATCATGGTCAGATGTTCTGCTTTCCAGCAAATAATAGACTTTGAAACAGGGATTATTTCAAATTTGGTACTGCAGTTAGCAGGTACTTTGCACTCACTTACGAGAGATTCTGCCAAAGTGACTGTTCTGCCTTGATAGGGTCCTGGCTGGAATCAATTCCTTGCCTCACAGCAGATCTCCTGGTCTCCCATCTAACCCCAGCAATCAGGAGGAGCAGGAGAGGTGCAGACCGTGCTCAGGGGTGTGTCACCAAATCCAGCCCTTGGTCATGATTAAGTCAACTCCCCAAACTTGGCGTTTTTTCCTCTGGGTAAACAGTTGCTGGAGGCAGTTGCCCTGGAGATAGGGAATGGGCACAGATAGAGGTGGCATGCCTGTAATGTCTGGGATTCAAATCCTGCTGGGTCAGTGGCTGCTCCTGGCGTGCAGCCTCTCTGGGGAAGCCGGGGTAGCCACGTGTATTCGGGTGCTGTGTGGAAGTCGTGAGGATCTCTTTGACCCCACAGCACTCTCAGGCTGTCCCCAGATTGCCCCTGTTCCATTCTTGCTCCTACTTTCATAGCTGCCTGCCCAGTAGGGATTTTGCACAGGGGCTTTCCCTGTTTCCCTTCCCTTTACTTTGTTTGCCTGCCCTGAAGCAGGATGTGGTGTTTGCCAAAACTGAACCTGCCTCAGACTCCTTGGAAAGTGTTCAGACCTCAAACGACAGGTTAGTTGGAACAGCAGCTCAGCTGGCTGGGCTGTGCCCCTCTGCCAGAAGCCAAAGGCTGAGCCACCCCATGACCTGCTAATGAGCCCTTCCCTCTCCCAGCAAGACCCTTTCTCCTCTCAGTTCTGCAGGGAAGATTTACTCTTGTAGGTTTTGAGATCTAGAAGATGATGTGCTTCAGTCCCCCCTTCTCCTGCAGCCCTGGGAAATGGGTGCTCCTGCAGGTTTGTCCCAGTGGCAGCCAGGCTGGGAGGAAGCATCAATTCAGTGGGTGCTGCTGGATCCCAGTCCTGTGGCCCATCACCTCCCTGGGAAGGGGCTGCTGACCTCACCACATTTGTGGGTTTTTCTTACTTTAACAATAATTTGATGACCATCAATCAATAGAAGCAGTGGCAGGGAGATGGAGAAATTTGCGTTTTCATCTGGGGAACGTGTGCTTTGACAATGCTTGGGCTGGGAAAAAGGGATGGAACAGGGGGTGTGTGGAGGCAGCTCTGATGGGGGATTCCAGCCAGATCACTGCCCTGCAGCTGCTGTCATAGGAAGCAAATCTCAGCACTGAAGCTGCCAGGTATGTTGTCTCAGTGCTGGAAACAGTGCAGCTGCACTTGGAGGAATGAAAGGCACAGGTAACATTTCCCAAGTTCCAGCAGCTTGTGCCATACGGGCTTCCCTCCCGCAGCTGGAGAGTGCTCCAGGTCGTCTCCTGGCTGTTTGTAATGGCAGGGGAACACTGTGATGTGTGTCCCTCCTGTTGTCTCGAGGCGTGCCTGATGGAAGCATAATCAGAGCAGGTTGGAGTTGCTGGAGGATGAAGCTCCTTCCTTCCCAGCTGGAGGAATCTCTGTGCAGCTGTCTGCTCCAAAATAGCCTGATCCCTCAGAACAGGCTGTTGGTGCAGAGGAAGTTCCACATGTGCCAGTGGTGATGAGGCAGAGATTTGTTCAAGCTTTTCTTGTCAGAGTCTGTAGAACTTCAAGGCTTCCTTTCTGGTGATGTTTGCACAAAAATATCCACTTTTATCTCTGTGTGAATCAATTCTAGCTCGGCAACAGCTCTTCTGGATGGAAAAAGAGACTCTGGGAAGTATTGCAGGGTGTAAGGTTTGACAGGTTAGTTTGGAGTTGGGGTTTGGTTTTGGGGTAGTGTGAATGGAAAACATCAGCACTCCCTCATGTTCTTCTGGAAAGTGCTCTGGGATGGAGATGTCACACTCAGGTGTTCTCATGGGCAGGAATTTATGATTTTCCTTTCCAAGTTGCTTTGGGCTTGTTCTCTGGGCAAGAAATCTGTGGGTAGACCCTTGATGTCATTATGGGTGTTTTTCTTCAGGGTCTGCCCCTTCACCCATCCTCAGGGCATGCAAGGCCGGGCAGTGGGTGAGAAGTTCATGCTGGCATGAGGCAGCACAAGTATGACACAACCAAATACTCTTTTTCTTCCATTTTTCTTCCTGTGCAGGGGCAGGAACTGGGGCAGACTGGTGTGTCACTATATATGATACAGTGCAAGCAGAGTTTTCCCACACCAGCTTGGCACTGGGGCAGACTGGTGTGTCCCCCTTTGGGCCTCAGACTGCAGTGGTGGGGCTGTTGTTTGATGCTGCCCATGTGCATCTGGGACCCCAGACTTCCTGGTGCCACTCTGAAAGTGATCTCAGAATCAATTTTGATCTCAAAAGGGGGTTCCTGCCTGAGGAAGGTGTGAAAAGGAGTGTCCAGGCCAGTATCTCGTGATGGAGAGTGCAGGTCTGGAAGCAGGTCTGGAAGCAGACCTTTCCCTGGTGTGCAGGGTGCTGCTGAGGATGCTGAGTTGAATGTTAACGTGGGTGATATTCATGAATTCACTGGAGCTTGACGCAGAGATTCCTAGAACATAATAGAGCATCATCATAAGCCCCTTGGCATAACGCTGTCGTGTTCTGCAGTGCCTGGAGGATGGTGGGGATGGACATCAGCCCTGCTTTAGCTGGTCTTAGACTTTTAGCTGTCCTCCCAGAGCAGTAAATCTGTGTGTGAGGAGGTGTGTGTTTCTGGGTGAGTGGGTGGGTTATCTAACCAGATCAAGGAAACCCGGTCCTGTCCCCGGAGAACACTTGCGTGTGTGAGCTCTGTTCTCTGCTCAGAGTGTCCTGAATAACCTGCCAGCCCCTGACCCCGGCGTGCCAGCACGGAAAATCCTTGTGGGGACACCGAGCCTGGTGATTTCTGCTTCAGGCTGGGTGTGCAGGCTTGAGCAACCTTCACCCAAGTGCCTTCCAAGGTGTTCCTGCCCTTGTCTGGTGTTTCAGGAGGCTGTGAAGGCGTTCAGTTTCTCTTTTCCCCACACTGGAGTGCAGAAGGCTCTGTGTGAGCTGACACTCTCCAAACGGCAGGTAGAGGGCAGGCCCCACCTCTGGGATCTGCTGGCTCGCTCCCTGGGAGCGACGGGATGTGCTCCCAGCAGGGTTTGTGAGTTGGAGCAGGAGTGGTGGCTGCTCTGCACGGACCCTCCATGATTCCACCTGCTGTGCTGGGCCCAGGAGTCCAGCTGAAAACAGAAGCAGCCGTGAGGAAATGCTCCGGTGTGTTGTGGGAAGCTGGGGCTGTCCTTGGCCGTGGTTTTTCTCCAGCCTGCTGAAAATGTGGAGTATCTGGAGTCGTCTCACACGGTGAAACACTCCTGTGCTGACAACAGCTCCCGCTTGAGCCTGGGCTTTTCCTCAGCCCAGGGAGCTGTTTTACCCTGTTATAGGGAGGTTTTAGGGGATTGCAGCTTGGTTTGCAAGTCTGAATTTGAAGGTTACCCCACGTGTACCTGGGTTAGGGTTGGTGATGTTTGTATGTGGCTGAGAATGTACTGTGTGATGGGGAGGGTGCTGAGGTGTCTGTAGCCAGGGGAAGGAGCTGAGAGGCTCAGCTCTTACCACCACTGCACCCCTCTGTGACTAAAAAACCTCCTTGATCTGTTGCATGTTTGGGCCTGGGTGTGCTGCACATCTGAGCTGTGAGAGGTGGCTTTTCTCACAGGCATGTTTGAAATGATGATTTGGAGGAATGTGCTCATTTTTTTCCCCTGTTGCTTTCTAATTTCTTCATAAATTAATCGTCTGAATCTACAGTTCTACATTTCTACATGTTTAATTTCACAGTGCTGGAGCAGGTGGCAGTTTCCTCTGGGGTATGCTGAAAAATTGAATCATAAAACCTCCCCAAACCCCCTGACTGTCCTTATTCTTTCCCAATGTTTGTTCTTTCCTGTAAATCTAGCTCCTGTGTGCCTGGGGGGGTTGGTGTTTGCAGGAGGAATTCCTGGTGGAAGTTAGGAAGTACTGGCCAAACTGAGTTGTTGGGGCTGGAAACCACTTTCTGCTGCTGCCTGGCATCTCCCTGACGGTGGCTTTTTGTTTCTGTTGTCAGTGGGTATGCGGCTGACGAAATCACACACTGCATTCGACCACAAGACATCAAGGAGAGGAGAGCTGTCATCATCCTCCGAAAGTAAGTGTTGAAGCCCTCCAGACAGCAAGATAAACGTGGACGTGGTGTCACGATGCTTAAACACTTGAAAAGTTCCTTGCTCGTTAATTTGCTGTCTTGATCTTACACCCTGATTAGGTGTCACTCTGACACTCGCTTGTGTCTTGCCGTACCCAGCAGTGGAAGTGGCTGGAACCTGTTCCTGCAGGGTTAATCACTTCTTGGCTCTGTGTAGCAGCACTTCATTGTAATGTGTGGGATTGCAAGCCCTGCTGGAGCCCAAACACCTGGCTCTCCTTGGCTGCCCAGTTCCAAACAGCTACGATTTTGCTCTCTTGTTTTGGGCTGTGTGTTCAGGTGTCTGGTCATGTAATACCCACGTGTGAGTTATCTGGATGGTCTTTTGAAGCTGATGTTTGTGATGAAGAATGTCCTGTAAAGGAGATGAAGTTTTCTTGGTATCATGGGTTTTGTTTGCTGGGGGGAGAGGAAGTCACTGGCTTTGGAGGGAAACAGAGAGAGTTCAATGCTTGTTACAGAGCTTGTCCTTTGAGTCTGTGTTGGGAAGCCAAGCCCCCTAAGCTGTTTTAGAAATAGGCTTCCTGTTCTAGAAGAGCACTCTTGATGGCATTTCATCATCAGTGCTTGTTCCTAAAGCTCTTAAGAAAAATGGAGACAGAGTAAACTAACCCCACCCCAAATTCCCATGGTAAAACCTTCTTTTCTGCCTAGAAATGTCCTCTCTCATCAGTTCCTTTTACTAGGAGACTGAAAAATGTGACTGCCACACATTGACCCCTGCTGACTGTGCCTTGGAAGGTGTTAGCAGTAATTCTGCTGTCAAGAAGCATCTTTGTAAATGAAAATACGTAACTTTGAGTCCTGTAAACCCAGCCAAAAACATGGGCATTGGTGGCAGGGCTGTGGTCATGGCCCAGGCTGGCATAAGGCTCGCAGGCAAGCCGTCTGGATTCACACTGGATGAGCTTTTGGATGGCTTAGTTGGTCTCAAAACAAGTCTGGCAACGTTATGAGGATATGGCACAAAGCCAGTGGATTGGAGTTGGACATCTGGTTAGAGAAACCCGTGGAATGAAGGCAGGAAAAACAGCAGCCCTGAGGCATTAGCCTGGCAAAATCTGCCCAGACCCAGGGAGGCAGGATGAGATGTGGCAGGAGATAGAGTGGGATGAAAGGCAGGCTGTAGCCAAACCGCCCCACAGCTGGGTATGGCCACGTGACATTTGGGGTGAAAGGTTGTGATAAGAACTTGCAGATGTTGTGTTCATGGTGTCAGAGCAACCAGGGAAAAGCAGCACAAGTGCTGACAAGGAGGTATCTCCAAGTCTTGTAGCTGCTTTCGTTGGACTTGAGGAAAGAGAAGCCTCCTGTCCTAGGTTGTAGAGCAGTTCCCTGGAAAAGACAGATAAATAAGCTAAAGCTGCCCAAACTGGTGCAGATATCAAACACACCTGTTTAAACTGGCTCTGCCTCTTGCTTTCTCCAGCCTTGGTGAAGCTGAGGGTGTTGGATTGTTTCAGTCAAGCTTGGCTGCCCTCAAAGTGCATCTGGGTGAGAAGGGACCTTAAACCTCACCTTGTGCCAGCTCCTGCCATGGGCAAGGACACCTTCCACTAGACCAGGTTGTTCAGAGCCCCGTCCAGCCTGGGCTTCTCTGGGCAACCTGTGCCAGTGCCTCACTACTCTCTGTGTAAAGGATTTCTTTCTAATATCTAATCTAAATCCTCCCTCTTTTAGTTTAAAACTGTTCCCTCTTGTCCTATGACCATCTCCCCATTTAAAAAGTCGTTCTCTGTTTTTTATAAGCCTCCTTTAACTCCTGGGAGGAGCAGTGAGGTCTCCCTGGTTGTACCCAGCTGACCTGGTGCATCCCTTCTGAAGGGACAGAGTTCTACTGGCTTTGTTTGCTCAGCCACCCCTCTGCAGTAGTGCCTCCCCCTGATTTTTGGGGCCAAATTTGCTTCGTGTCAGAGCAGAAATGTCTCTGCCCATCAGACAGGCCAGATGAAACCACAGCAGGATTTTTGTCTTGAGCAAAGCATAAACCCCCTGGTAATTATTTCTGCGTAGGCTCCACAGCCCTGGCGAATCCATAGCAATGTTTGCCAAAGGCTGCGCTGCGATTGCTGCCAAATAGAGCTTATTAATTGCTGCTTATCCCCTGCGAGGGCGGCCGCCTCCCCGTGTCCCCTGCGTGTCCCTGCGCGCGCAGCGGGGCCGCCGTGCCCTGTGCCCGCGCCGCGTCCCCGCGCCGTGGGTCGCTGCACACCCGCCATTCCCCATTCCCGGCATCACGCGACTCTGTCTGGAGCACAGCGTTATGCAACCAGGAAAGCAGCAACTTCCGCTGGTGGCCTGCGAGCACCAGAGGCTGGGGGGCAGCCAGCAGCCTCGTAAAACTCCTCTTCCTCTTTTTCGTGGTGAGGATCAAGCCCTGAGCCTTCCTGATCAGATCAGTTGAATCGTCGCAGTTGGAGCTGGGATGTTCGGCTCTGAATTCTGCCAGAGCTCGCTCTGTCCCAGACGTTTGAGTCTGGCTTTGCTCTTGCCTCTGCTCCGAGCGTGTTTGCATTGACAGCAGCAGGAGAGCAAAGCTGTGGGAGCTGGAGGAGCAGTGGGGTTTTGCAGGGCTCTCCAGGGCAGCGTGGTTACCAAGCAGGTCATAAACACTTCAGTACTCAGCGTTTCCTGTGTATGGGAGTGCAGGGCTGCCGGGAGCCAGCGGGGTTTGGAAGTGCTTTGAGCCAGAGGAGAGAAGGAACAGTGCTCCTCTCAGTTTGATGCTGGGAGAGGTAACGTGGGAGGTGAGTGTAGAAATGACACCTATTGAACCAGGTCTTGAAAGCCATTTTAGAGGGCTTTTGCTGCCATTCTGCTTGCACTCCCATAAATAGTTTAAGTTAGGTAGGTATGTTGTTCCCCATTTTAGTGTCACCTCTCCTTGTACCTGGCCAGAGGGAGCGTGGTTGGTGTTCCCTTGTCCTTGCACTGTAATTGGGGGTTGGTTTGTTTGAATTGCAGCCCTGCAGTTTCTGTTGTATTTGAGAGGTATTTAAACCACCTAACTTGTCAGGGGCAGGATCTGCAATGCCTTTGGTGTTCAGGCTGGACTGGGTCCAGCCCTGGAGCTGAGAACAACTCAGGATGACAGCGGGGACTAGCACAGGCTTCAGCCTGGCAGCTGCCTTCGGAAGTGTTCCTTGTTTCTGGCATGCTGGGCAAACTCAGGCTGCCATGCCCAGCTTTGCCTGTGCCAGTCTGGCATCACCCTGATTAGCTGAAGAGGCTCTCCCTGATGGCAGAGAGAAGCTTGGCAACTGGATGTGCTTCCTAATGGAAGTTTAAATTGGGATTCTCCTGTGGAAACCTCCCTCAGGAGCTAAAGTTCAGCACTGGAGAGCAAGTAGTGATTCTCCCTCTTCATTTTTGCTGCCTCGTCCACCTGTGCATGGCTGCAGCCCTGAGACAGTTCTCCTTTGGGATGAGCTGTGCTTGCTCTCCAGCATAGCTTGAGTGTGTGCAGAGCTGCTGGAAGGGATGTGGTGCAGCTTCTGTTTACTGCACCTTTTCCTGACTCGTACTTCAACTCTTTGCACCTCTTAGTCAAGCTGAGAAACACCTGACCCCGGGAGATCCGTGGGCAGGAGGGAGTTTCCAGGTGGAAGCAGTTATTACTGTTGCAGGTGATGATGCTTTTGCAGGGCATCTCCCACCCAGGTGGCTTAACTGGAGCTGTGAGTTATTGCCAAGTGGCTGTGATTTCATAGGATTTCACAGCTGCTCCAGCACCTCTGCTCCGTATCTCAAGAGCTGGGATTGCAGTGAGCCCAGCACCTTTTGTATTCACCTCATGACTGTGTGTCACTAAGCCAAGGCAGGATAAAGGGGAATGGCTTCAAACTGACAGAGACTATGTTTAAATTAGATAGAAGGAAAAAATCCTTTCCTGTGAGGGTGCTGAGGCCCTGGTTGCCCAAAGACGCTGTGACTGCCCCATCCCTGGAAGTGTCCAAGGCCAGGCTGGACGGGGGTTGGAGCGCTCTGATCTAGTGGAAGGTGTTCCTGCCTGTGGCAGGGGGGTGAAATGAGATGATCTTCAAGGCCCCTCTCAGCCCAAGCCATTCTGTGGTTCTGTGAAGCTTCTAGTACCACAGAGCTGCAGCTTGTTTTGCTGTGGAGTGTGGTATTCCTGCCCCTCCTTCCGAGCTGCGTGGTTGGGATGGAGGCTTCTGCTGCAGCACTGGTGGTTCTGTAGAAACTCCTTGCAAATTCTCTTCTCTTTAAATATTTGCAGAACAAGACTAGATGCACCTCGATTGGAAACAAAATCCCTGAGTAGCTCTGTGTTGCCACCAGGTTATAACTCTGACCGCCTGTCAGGAAGCAACCGGGACCAGATCCTGAAACCAAAGCGGTCCCATCGCAAAGCAGATCCTGATGCTGCCCACAGGTAGGATGATTTCTCCTAAGAGCAATGTTTGGGATGATGTCTCTGGATCAGTGCATGGCCAAGGTTCTTGGCCTCAGAACACATTTAAAAACATTCTGATTTGCACCTGCTGGGTGCTTTCTGCAATGCCCAAATCTGTTTTATCAGAATGAGCTCTTTACACGTTCCTCCCAGACTTGTGGAGGCTGAGCTCTGGCTGTAAGCAGCTTACATTGTTTATCCTGTGAGTGGCATAATGAAGAAGCAATAGATTTGGCTGGCTTTTGATAATGCAGTCGTTCAGAACAATAGTTTCCCTGCAGCTAATCATTTTTGACCTCTATTGCCAAGCAACCTGTGCAGCTGCATTAAACTATATTATGAAAGCAGTCCTGGGAGGGAGTGTGAGGGTTTGTTATCTGGGAAAGGTTAAGGACTTCTTGGGAAGCTTCTCAGGCCTGTTTTGATTCCAGAGCTACGTGTGTATATTTTTGTGTGAGAAACCAGACTGTGTGGATGCTTAAGCCTGACCTTCAGGGAAGCTCCTTGCTGAAGTTTTAGACAAGCTTGAGCTCTGCAGCAAGGCTTCCCTTAAACACCTTGGCGTGAGCACATCGATAGCCTTGAGTGATAGCCAGTCTGCCAGCTGTCCTGGATATTCCAATTCCAAAGCTTCCTGGTGATCCAGATGGCATTCTCTGCACAATGGGTACAACCCAGAGTTGACTTGGTCGCAGGGCTTGGCTGCCGTGCGGTCCCAGCCCTGTTTGAACCTGTCCTGGAGGGAGGAGGGTGGGGATGGTTTGTTTGTGAGCAGTGTTCATTCACCTGGATGCAGGCTGGGAAGATGGATGAAGATCTGAAGCTGGGCTGCAGATGCAGCTTCCCTGGGAGCACGCAGTGGGCTGGTGTCCGATTAGGGGAGCGATCATGCGGGACAAATGTGCACATCCGTCAGAGCTGTTTTTCAGCCTGGTGTGACCTTATCAGGCTGTGGGGGATGGCTTGCATAGGCTCCTGCAGCAGATGGGTGTGAAAAACATGTTTTTCTCTTTCTCTGGCCTCAGAGAGTCCAGTATAACAGGTAATTCTCATGGATATCATAGCGGGATCTCTTAGGATAAAATAAGCGGTGTGTGCAGCCCACCAGCCCGGTCCTGCTATGAAATGATCAGAGGCAGCTCTGCAGAAATAACAATTGTACTGTGCTAATATTTGAGAGGACAAAGGATTTTGGAGGTGTGGTGTGATCCTGCACCATAAGGAGCTCAGCTCTGTGATCTAAATTCTGCTGCAGCAGAGACAGACCCCTCTGCCCAAGGGATATTTCTTGGGGCCACAAACTGCCAGTGAAAAAAAGAGATGCCTGGAAGTGTTCCTGATGGAGGTTAAGGCCAAAGCTTGCCTTGGGAAGGGAAAGAGCTGGCCCATCATAGCAAAGCTTTCAGCTCCCCTTGGGGAGGTGCAGCTTGGTGATCTGTTCCTGCTGTGCCAAGTAACCAGCGCTGGGAAAGCAGTGGGAAAACAGGCAGAGCTATCACAGCGGGTAAACTGCAGATAGTGTCCAGGAGAACGCCTGGATCCCGTCGTGCTGTGCTCTCACTCCTGCTTTCTCCCTCTCCATAGGCCGCGGATTCTAGAAATGGATAAGGAGGAGAACAGGCGCTCGGTCCTCTTACCAAAACATAGGAGACGGAGCAACTTCAGCTCTGAGAACTATTGGCGAAGGTCTTACGAGTACACGGAGGACTGTGACGAGGAAGAGGAGGATGGCAGCCCCGCCAGGAAAGTTAAAATGAGGCGACACTGAGGATTGCACTTTGCAGGCTCGTGGAGCTGATGAGATTTGGCCTCCAGTCTGTGAAAACTTTCTCCTCCCTCTGGCTATCTTCCATCTAGCTTCAGTTTTGGTTTTTCCTTTCAGGCTGAGGAGTAAACAGGAAGGATTTGGTTTTATGAATGGAGGAATGCTGAGACATACGTGAGGATGGAACATGTCCAGTGCACATGGTGTCCTGAGTCATGGGTCAAGCGGGCATCTCTCCCTTAGGAAGCAGATAAAGTTATGCCAGGTTGTCTGTTGGGATTTCTTTTGAAAACACCAAAAAGTTTAACTGTTTCATTGCGCAAGATTCAAGAATTGTATTTTTGGTTTATTGTTTTGTTTTGTTTTGCTTTAACACTTTTCCTTTCCAAATGTTCTAAATATGATGTTTGACCCCAGGAGCTGAAATTCCATGGTGGGCTCGTATTCCTTGTTTCACCAAAGGGCTCCTTGGTCCATTCTTACCTGGTGGTTGTCGGGTCTGTTTTAAGGGTGCCCTGCAGTAACTGGAAGTTTGAAGCTTTGCAGACCTCTCTTGCTGCGATCGATTTCAAAGGGTTTAGGACATTTTCGTTGCACTTTAGTGTTTTAAATGCCGTAGGTTTCCTTTCCAGACCCTTTTCCCAAGCCAGCGTGCGCTCGCAGCCTTGTGTCCCTGCGCTGCCCTCTCCGAGAAGAATGTACTAGAGCTCTGGTTTCTCAGTGCTGGTCTGGCTGGGGGCGTGCTGTGGTTGAGGAGGAAGGAAACCTGGCCCAGCATCGTCCCGAGATCCGTGTTGGAATCTCAGGGCTGCCAAGTGAGGGATCACACTGAGCACGTGCTGCTTCCCAGAGCTGGGGATAGCGAAGAGGAGTAGGAGACGCTGTGCTTGTGAGGACGTGTGCCTTGGGACCCCCGAGAAGAGCCGTTCTCCACTGCCCCTTCCAGGTGGAGTGAGCTGAGTTGGTGCAGCATTCCCAGCACAGTGTCCCATCCCGAGGGACCGGCTGTGCTCTGACGGAGCAGGAACTGGAGCTGCCGTGGCCCTGGGGGAGCTGAGCAGCTCTGTCCCCTCCGAGGCTGGCTCTGGGAGCAGGGACACTGCAGGGGTTGGGTTTGGCCCCAGTTCAGTGCATCCAGCACTGAAGTTGCCTGCTGTCTCCTGGCTTATTTCTGCCTGTGTTCCCGGGGTAGGGAGTTTTCTGGTTGCTACAAGAAATGCTGAGAAGAATCAGGCGTTCAGCCCTGTGGAGTTGTTTTAGAACATCTGTCATCATCATCCTCTTCTCCCACCTGGTTTGTGTTAGCCCAGACCAAAACCTTGGTGTTTGCAGAGTTTGGGGCCCAATGCCATATTTAGAGCTGTACTTCTAAGGAAAACTTCCTCCAGTTGATTCTTTGAACCCAAGTGTTGGCAGTTGTAAGGAGTAGTCTTATTTTTAAATTTTTACTGCTTTGCCCTCCCTCCAATTGTAGTTTTTCTTAGTGTCGTGTCCCCCACACACTTCATGATCTGCACGCTTGGCAATAAAAAGATGTAATATATTTTGAAACCTGTTTGCTGCTGTCTTGAGGGGCTCCTGGTCTGAAACAACCACCCAGGCGTTGTTCCTTGCAGTGCTGATCAAGGACATTTGCTGACATCTGGGTCCCACTGATGGGATGATTTTCCTTCCCCGCTGATTTTTGCCTGGTGTTGGGGTTCTGCTCAGGCTGGATCTTGTCACATGACCTCAGAGGATGTTGCCATCACCTTCAGCACAGTGCTGGCCTGTGGGGGTGTTGGTGAGGTCCCCAGTGCCTGTCTCTGATCATCCAATGGTTTTCCTGGTGAGAGCCCCCACTGGCTCCATGCTGAGGCACAGCCTCTTAAGGAATGTGTCTTGTCAGTCCAGAGATCCAAAAGTTTGTGCTTCTGCTGCTTGTGAAACCTTGAAAATGCCATTTTCAGACCACATGTAGCATTTGAAGTGATGTTCCTCACCCTCACAGCTTTCTGCTGCGAATCCAGGCCAGCTCTTGGCTACAAACCCCCTGTTTTGGAAAGCTTGGCATTCCCTGATAGCAAAACTGCACGCAGGGAGCAGAGATCCCTTCTCCTCCCGATGGTTTTGTCTTTCTGGATCCATCCTGGCCATGCCCCGTGCCCATCACGGTGCTGGGCTCTGCTGTGGGTGCAGACAGTGACAGGGGTCATTGCCAGAAGTCTCAGCTCTCCCCTCCTGGCTCCCAGTTTTATTCCTACCCCTCCAGTATGGATACTCTACCCTGGTGTTGACTCAAAATGAAGCTGGAGCAGCCAGCCTTTCCACAGCTCCTTCCCAGAGCAGGACTCCCATGGGATGAGGCGCTGGCTCTGTCTCTGGACATCCTGAGGTCTCACCTCTGGCCTGGTCCCAGCCATCACCTCATCCTGCTCCTTGTGTAGTCTGTACGTGTGCAGGTATCCTTCCCCAGCTTGTATTCCTGCATCTCCTGCTTGGGAGCTTCCCCTCCTTCCCTCCTCCCATCCATGCAGTGGGTCAGAGCTGGCAGCCGTGGCTGGGGGGACAGGCAGAGCTCCTCTCCAGCCACACTCTGCTCTTGGTTTTTAACCTGACTGGTGGGGGCTTGACACCTTGGAGAGAAGGGAGCAGGATGCAAGCAAGGCAGAACCTGCAGCATCCCTCAGGAGAGGAGTCCCCAGCGTGCAGGCAGGGCCATCTTCCCACTTGTACAGACATTTTCTATAGACACGGATGTATATGTGTAGATAACATGGTTTTTTAACTCTTTTGCACTGAACAACATCAGAGTGAAACCTGGATTCGAAACTAGAAGACATTTTTCACACGGATCCAGAGGTCTAGATCCTTCCTGTAACCTGTCTGGTGAAACTGTGGCTCGGAATTCCTGGTTTTCTCTGTTGGGCTGCACACGGGCGTCAGGTCAGGCTGGTGGCTTGGGGCTCGTGCTGAGCAGGGAGCAGGGTGAGCTCCAGTTTGGAGGCAAAACTTCTCCCATGTGCACAGCCCTGACCCTGTTGGCTTTGTCCTGTGTCTGATCCTGTTGTGTGGTCCAACCTCTCCATCCACCCACAGTGTGTCTGTGCTCAGCCCCAAATTGGGAGCTACATCCAGTGTGACAATCCACGTGCCCAGACCCACAGCCCAGACCAGGAGAACTGTCTTTCCTAAGGAAGGTGGAGGAAGGAAGGTGGGGTTCATCCCTGCTTTTCCGCAAAGAACAGGAGGAATTGGGGTTTGCTACTGTTACCGCATCTCGAGAAGGGTCAGTGGTGGAATTATCCAAGCCCATGGATCAAAACAGCTGCCAGGCTTTGAGGAGGGCTCAGGGGGGAGGCTGGGGTCAAGACCCCCACCAGCAGCTAAGAGTCTTTTACCTGCCAAAAGTGTTCCCTTTCCCCATTGGGAGGAGAAACATTCGGCTGAGAAATGTCTCTGCTCCTTCCCCTGCCCACACTTAGAAGTTCTGGCTGACTTTAATTTTTGTTTTTTAAAAGATTCTAATTTTTTTTTGTTACCAATAAAAATAAAAATAAATAAATAAAAAAGTGGCAATATTTTTTTCCGTGAGCTTTTCCTAGGAAAAAGCGTGGTTTGTAACAAAGTTGTACAGTTCTGAAGTTTGAGATACGAGAAGTACTGTGTGAAACGCTGTAAATGGGGCAGAGATTATTTTATGTACAGTCTGACGTGGGGGAATCTTTTAATTCCAGTTGATTCTTAGGAAGAATTTGGTTCTTCACTGTCAGGGTTTGGAATTTCATGGTTTCATTATTATTTTTTTTTTTTCTTGTATAGATTGCTGCATTAATTGAATAAAAGCAGAAAGCATCGCTGTGCCTGGCCGTGTGGTGGTACTGGGGGCTGGGATGTGCCTCGATTCCCCCTGAGGTGGTTGGGAGCAGGGAACTGGTTCTAAATAAAGGGAGTCACCGGCTTCCCGGGGACGGGCGGCCAAATGCGGTGGCTGTGCCTCCTGCACTGTCCTAGAAAGCAGGGACAGGGATCTCTGCCTT
Organism: Rhipidura dahli; assembly: GCA_013399225.1. Classification (NCBI taxonomy): domain Eukaryota; kingdom Metazoa; phylum Chordata; class Aves; order Passeriformes; family Rhipiduridae; genus Rhipidura; species Rhipidura dahli. The sequence goes on along the minus strand of VXAC01000707.1, from coordinate 243,345 downwards.
CCTCCTCCTCCTCCTCCTCCTCCCTCTCCTGCCAGCACCCTGTGCTTCAGCCTTGTGCGGAGCCCCTCACGCTCCTTGTGCCTCTTTGCTGCGAGACGGAGATGGTGGGATGGCTGTGAGGTGCCACAGATGGGGTCTGCTGGTCTCGTGTGTGGCCTCGCTGCTTCCTCCTCTCTTCTTTTCCTGCTCTTCTTCTCCTTTCTCTCTCCCATCCTCTTCCTCCTCTCCCTCTCCTCTTCCTCTCCCTTTTCCCCTCTCTTCTTCACACTTCTTTATCTCTTATCGCCCTCCTTGCTCCTCTCCTCTCTCCTCTTTTGCCCTTTTCACCACCCCCTTCTCTCTCCCCTCTGTTCTTCCCCTTCCTCCTCGGAATTCTTCCTTCTTTTCTCCCTCCTCAGGGCAGTGCCCCACATCTGGCACCAGTCAGACCGTCAGTCCCTGGGGGTGTTCCTGACCTTCAGGCCCCTCCATCCATTCCATCAGCGGGGCATCGTTCCCCGCTCGCCCCCGGGCTGTTTTCCGCCCCAAAACCCTGCGTCACCCCAGGGCCGGGGTTAGTCAGCAGGGAGGGGAAGCCATGCCCTGCCCGGGGTGACTCACCCCAAAACTGGGTGCAGGGCAGGTTGCTCCCCCTCCCACCTTGTGATGATGCCGTGGGGGAAGTGGGGAACAAAACTACCGGTGCCCTGGCGGGAATAATGAGTCTCCAGCCAGGAATGAGGCTCGAATGCTTATTCTGGGAGCCGGCAGGATGCTCCAGGCCTAGTAGCCGGGGCGCCGCCATGTTGATGCACCCCATGGCTGTGGGGCACATGATGAGACCCTAAATCCACGACACCCCCTGTTTGTGGGAGCTTTGTGACCACGATAACCAGGCTGGGGGTGCCCTCACTGTCCCCCACCAGGCTCACGGGGAGGAAAAGAAAGAAAGGAAAATATTTTTAAAATAGCATAAATAAATTCAGCGCAGAAGGCTTCGAGCTAGATGACTACACATCCCATCGGCAACCGCGGCGGCGCACGCGCAGCGTGGGTAGGCGGGGCCGCGGCGCGCGGCGCGNAAGTTTCGGTTCCGGCGGCAGGGTGCCGACCCGCACCGCGACCGCCTCCGCCACGACCTCTTCGCCTTTAGCAAGGTGCGTCCGGGGCGAGCGGGGGGCGCGGCGGTGGATGCGGGGGGGGCGGCGACCACCGGGAGGCACCGGGGGTGCCGGGCAGGGTGCGGCGTGCGGGCAGCCCTCCGATGGCGCGGGGCTCTGGTACCCCGGCGGGATGCTGCCCGCGGGGAAGCGAGCAGCGTGCGGGGCACCGCCCCCCGGGACCGGCGGAACCCCCGGGGGAGCCGCGCACCGGGACCTCCCCGCTCCCGGGGAAGGGGCTCGCAGAAAGGGCAGGGCTGCCTGGCCGAAGGACCCCGGGACAGGCTGCTGGGCCGCCCCGGGAGGATACAACCCCGGGGGTGGCTACCGGGATCCCCGGGTGCGGGATGCGCCCTGGGGTGCGGACCGGGGGGCTGCGCTCCTCCCCGTGCCGTGCAGGGGGGTACTCCGGGAGGGGATGCGACCCCCTCACCAGCGCGACATCCCTGTCCCCAGCCCCTCCTGGGAGGGGTTCCCTGGAACTCCCCGTTTCCGCACTCCCCCTGTCCCATGGATTCCCCCAGGCCTCGCTCACGGGAGTTTTGGGGTGACCCGTGGTCCCGTACCCCGTCTGGCCTTGGAGCATCCCTGGCTGCATCCCCCATGTGGGGCTCAGCCCCTCACCCCAATCTTCCCCGGGGTGGGACACTGTGGGGCTGGATCCCCTGTGTCAGCAGCAGGGGCTGTGGCGATGACCCCCTGGGGTTCCCCTACAACCCAAAGATGTGTCTCTGGGGGACCTCGGGGGACATCAGAGGCCCCCCTCCTGAGTTTTCCCATTTGTCCCTCGCATTCGGGGTGGGAGAGATCCCCGAGCTCCTCAAACAACCCTGGAGGGACCCCACAAGCCCTCGGGTACCAGACCCTTCCCTCGGGACATCGGGTTGTGCCAGCGGGTGCCCACCTGGGGCTTGGTGCACCTTGTCCCGGGAGCCCCGTGGCATTGGGACCACCATTCTGCCCTGGCCGCGGGGGCAGGAGACCACCGGCAGTGGTCCCTGCATGAGCCCAAATCGTGTCCATCAGTTCATCCTCCGGCAGCGTCCTGGCGCTGCTGTGGGGTACTTGCCCAACTCATAGTGGGGACAGTGCTGTGTCTCGGAGGGACCCCCGGGCTGTCCCACAGCGGGACCGGGCTGGGAGGTGCCGGGGTGTGCAGTGCTGAGGGGCCAGAGCCAGCTCCCACTGCCCAGCACAGCCCTGGTCCCCCAGATCACCGCCGTGGGTGAGGGTCTGGCTGGGGTGTGAGTCTCAGCCCAGCCAGAGCCTCCTTTTTTTTGGGGAGCACAGTCCCACGGCCGGATCCTGCCCGAACGGGTGCCCAGGGTGGGTCTGTGCCAGTGGGAGGTCCTGGGGGGAGACTGAGGAGAGCCCCGCTCTGGCCGTCCCAGCTCTGGGGCCGCCGGCTGCCCACCTGCCTCCCATTAACGGTTGTTTTTCCTCCCGAGCTCCAGATCTGCCTGGGATTTGCTGTAATTTGGCCGGGAGCGCGCCTTGGCCGGCCGGCACAGCCTGCCGGATGCGGCCCCGCTGCGGGCGGGGGACTGAGCCGGGCCCCTCTTTGGGACTGGGGGTGTTGGGGAGCTGGGACAGCGTTTTTTGGCAGTCTTTGCCGGTGTTACCGTGTTGGTCCCTGGCCTAAAGCATCCCTGTGGTGTCCCTGTGCTGCTGCTGTCCCAGCTCCTTCCTCCAGCGCAGCGTGCATCCCGGGGGGATTCGGCACCACCCTGCGTGGGGGCTGCCACAGGGATCGGCACCCACGAGCATCCACTTCCTCATCACTTGGACGTGTTGAGACCCACTTGCATGGGCCGGGACGCCTTGGATGGGCTGAGGATGTTTCCACTCTCCTGAAGGTGTCCCTTGGGAGGGGAGCAGGAGCTGGGGTGACAGTGGCTGCCGCCGGCGGGTGCGGAAAGCCGCCCCGCTGCGCCTCTCGGATGCCCCAGACAAAGGGAGCAGGTCAGAATCCGGCCAGTCTGGCTCCGGCGGCCTCCGTATCGTCTGATCGCGCCGTCGCTGCTCAGCCGAGCTGCCCTCGGGAGCCCTGCGGTCCCCTCGCCGCGGGCCGGGGCGGTGGGTGCCCCCCGCGTCCCCCCGCTGCCAGGGCAGCCCCTCCCCAGCCGGCGAGCCCAGGCACGCCGGACGGCCGGGACTTCCTTGGGAAGGTGCCCGCGGGCGACACGCGGCTCCGGCGGGGACGTCCCTGGCGCTG
>VXAC01000707.1:187661-230542 GCA_013399225.1 Rhipidura dahli | reverse complement strand
TTTTGGTAAGATGAATTTAGCATTGTTTAGTTATTAAAAATACTGGTTTTTAATATTGAAAATAAAGCATTTAATATCAACTGCTCAGGCTGCAGGTGTTTGCTGAGCCTTGGAGCCAGGTTAGTGCTGGGGTTCCCCTGAGCTGCGGAGGGGCACAATCAGGGTGGGGAGTGACCCCATTTGGTACTGAATCAGAGCTGAGACAGGGTCGAGGTGAGAAGTGCAGCCTTTATTGATATGATCCAGATGGGCTGATCCCTGCTGGGTGTCCACCCCCAGAACAGCAGGGACCAGCTGTAAGGCCCAGGGCTGAGAGCCCCTCACTCCCCCCAGTTCTCCTTAGCAAAGCATCCTCCCACCCAAACTGGGAATCACTCCTGTCCCCCAGTCACAGGGGGAGCTCGGCACTGGTTTGGGGCAGCAGCATCCCCAAGCAGGGTGTGGCAGGGGCCCACACCGCCCCATGTGCCCCCCAGGTAGGGAAGGGGCTGAGCTGAGCCCCGTGCTGGGAGAAGGGGGGACAGAGGGGCAGTCCCAGTGATCCCCACTGGCCCCAGCTCGGGCGGAAGCAGCTCCAGGCCGAGCCTGGCTGGGCGCAGGCGTTGGCGGCAGCGCGGGGTGCTGGGTCCGGCTGTGCCGGGGGGGCCGTGGCCGGAGCTCCGGGTGCCCCCGGCCCTTAGGTGGGCGGCTTGCGGAACACGCTCCAGGCGTGGAAGCAGCGGGTGAAGGGCCAGGGCTCGTTGCCTTTCCGCACCAGCCGGAGCTTGCGGGGATGCGTGGGGTCCTTGGAGCGCATGTGCTGGATGTAGACCTGGGGCAGAGCGCAGCCATGGGGGTCCCGGCTCCTTCCCACCTCCAGGGCTGGTATTCCCCAGCCCAGAGCTCTGCACCACCCAGAGCAGGGCCCCAAGGGGAGATGGAAGTGCCCAAATCTTCCCCCCCTTACAGTTCCAGGATGGAGGGAAGCCTTACCTGGCATGCCTTGAGGCTCAGCTTGATCTCCACCTGGCTGGTCTGGGTGCCCACCCACATGTAGACCTGCAGAAAGGATCAGCAGCCGGGCTCAGGCCACAGAGCCACTGGGAGAGCTGGGCCCAGGACAGGCTCATGCCCCAGCTCACCTCCCGCCCGTTGTCCAGCAGCATGATGTCATCATCTGCCAGGTCATCCTGGCAGAAATCTGAGCACTTTTCTGATACGGAGAAATAACCTTTCTCATTGGAGCATCTGTGGGGAGATGGACAGGGACAGCATCAGGCATGAGTTTGTTAGGACTCTGCTAGTGCAGAGGGAAGGGATGTGATGGAGCAGCTATTTTGGCTGGTGGATTCCCAAGAGGGAATGGGCTCTGTGGGAGGGAACCAGCACAGACTGGAGCATCTCCTCCAGGCCAGTGCCCACCTGAAGAGCCGTGAATGCTTCATGTAGTCTGCATCTTCATCGTAGGGCTTCTGGCCCCCAATGCCCACCCAGAAGAAGTTTTCAGGCTCTTCTCCCTCGTTGATGACCTGCAAGGGCAGGAACAGGGCTGAGCGTGGCCTGGGCGGTCACTGTCACCTAGGTAAGGTGGCACTGAGCCCTGCTCACCTGTTTGCTGTAAGAGTCATCAAACATGTGGTTCATGATGTCCTCAGCCAGCTTGGCCTCATCAGGGTCAGCTGCCCGGCCCACCCAGGTGTAGACGATGCCCTGGTTGTCTGTGCTCTCAAAGGGCACCTGGGGGAGTGTGGAGTCAGTGCTGCCCAGGGGGGCAGGCAGGCACCCAGGCAGCCCTGAGGGTGCTCAGCCACGAGCAGTACCTTGAGGATGAAGCAGAACTCGGAGTTGAGCAGAGCAGCGTCCGTGTTGATCTGGATGCACCTGGAGACCCCCGAGGCACAAATCAGTGGGAGAGCCAGCAGCGATGCCCACCAGCAGGTATCCCACCTGGATCTGGCACCCATGGGTGCTGCCTGGCCCGGGGCAGCCCGGGGGCACTGACCTGGTGCACAGGGCCCCGCCGTTGGTGCGGATGTGGTACAGGCTGGGCTGCGGAGTGCTGACCCGGTCCTTCCGCTTGCCCCGGTGGATCACAAACCTCCTCTTGAAGTGTGAGAGGAACTTGGGGTTCTCCTGCTGCTGGGTCATGCGCACCACCTGGGCACAGGTGGGTGTCAGCAGGGCCATGGGGACCTCCCAAACACAGCCTCAAGCCCCAGCTGCACCCCCTGCCATCTCCCATCTCTGCTGCTGTTCCCTGCCTCAGCCCGAGGGGCAGAGAGGGGATGGGGAAGAGGCAAAGCTGAGGCACCCCTGTGTCACCCCCAAACCCTTGTCACCTCCAGCTTGCCGCGGAAGTGACTCTCAAACTTCTTCTGGAGGCTGAAGGTGAAGGTGAGCCAGCCCATGTTGGAGGCCTCCCGGCCCTGCCAGAAGTAGACGATGCACTGGGAGTCTTCCTCAGGCTGCTTCTCCTCCTCTTCTTCCTCACCCTCTTCCTCCCCTTTGCCTTCACCCTTCTTCTTTTTCTCCTCATCCTCCTCATACTCCACTGGCACCCAGTACCTGAGGGCAGGAACAGGGAGTGATGTGAGGGATGGGACAGTCAGGAGGACAGTGGGCAGGGAGGCTGGGGACAAAGTGGTCCACCAGCCCCTGCGAGGGGACAAACTGGGTGTCACCTGCACAGGAAGACGTAGCAGTCGTGGGTGTGGAAGTGGCCAAACTCCTCCTCAGGCAGGCGAGTGAATTTCTTGCCCTCCAGCACGAAGCCCTCCATGCCATCCAGGTCCTCGTTCCACTCCTCCATCAGCTGCTCTGCCTGTGGCCCCATGTGCTCCGTCAGACCCCCAGCCCCTCCATCAGCACCCAGCCCCACGCCACGGAGGATTCATGGGGGTCTCCAGCCCTACCTCGCTGAGGGGCATGGGGGGCTGGCGGGGCAGGAAGAGTGCCGTGAGGTCAGCCTTCATCTGGTCCTTTTTCTCGGCATCCTTGCGGACCTTGCCGGCCAGGCCGCCGTCCTGCAGCACTGTCTCAGCGTTCCGGGTGTAATCCACGCGCAGGACGTCGTCCCAGTTCTTGAACTTGGACTTGAACACCTACATCACAGAATCATGAAGGCTGGAAAAGACCTCCAAGTCCAACCTGTGACCGATCCGCACCTTGCCAACCACACCAGAGCACCGAGTGCCATGTCCAGTCACTCCTTGAACACCTCCAGGTGTAAATTGGGGAGCAGGTAACACACCCTCGGCCACAGCCCCCTCCCAGGCCCTCAGCAGCCATCCGAGGGGTCCGTGCCCTACCTGGCACTCGGTGCCCTCCAGGTTCCTGGTGACCATGGCGTGCTTGGGCCGGTGCAGCATCGTGCACAGCTCCTGGCTCAGCTTCAGCGCCGCCGCCCGCACCAGCCGCGACGACTTCCTCCCGATCCAGATGAAGACGTCGGACCAGCAGTCCAGGATGTACACGCTCTTGGTGTCCAGCAGGCTCTGCAGCTGAGGGCACCGCAGGGAAGAGAGGGTCAGGCATCTGCAGGCATTCCCAGCTGGAAAACACCCTGCCTGCTCCTGACAGAGCAGAGCATCCCCCAGCTGGGTGCTGCTGGCCGAACCTCCCTTTCCCAGGGCACAGCTGGAGGCAGAAGGGACACAAAACCAGTCTCACTGGTCAGACTGGGAGAACCTCCCCGCCCCATCCTACCAGGCGCATCTCTGGCATCAGATCAGCCTTCAGCCTCTTCTTGTGCTCCACGGAGAGCTTGTAGTTGATCTGGGGCAGCTCCAGGTAGCCCAGACCGAGGCCAACCTGCAGAGGGGACAGGGACAGATGTTTTTGGGGGCTGTAGGACTCCAGTAGTGCTGGTAGCCCTGTGGATGCAGCTCCCCACCTTGTACAGCTTGGGCTTGTGGGGCTGGAAGTCATCAGGGACGCAGGGTCGGATCTCCTCAGGCTGCCCCCCCAGCACCTCCCAGAATTCAGGGGTCTCCTGGCCCTGGGTGAGCAGCATGATCTCAGCCTTGCCCTTCCGCTCGTTCTTGTTGATCTTCTCGGCGAAGAGCCTGCAGTGGGAGCAGGTGAGATGGCAGGTGTGGGCTCCCCACACCCCAGCACCCCCACCAGCCCTACCTGGCCTTGGTGGTGCTGCTCAGTGTGGCCTGGCTCCCGCGCCACACTAGGAGCTCGAGGCCATGGTCCAGGAGGAAAACAAACCTGGTGGAGAGAGGTGAGAGGAGTCAGGAGAGAGTGTGGTGTGCAGAGCATCCTCCCCATCCTGGGGGTCCCTGCAGGGCACCAACAGGGGTTTGAACCTATATGCTTGTAGGAAGGGGCTGGAATATCCCATTTGCACCACAGAACTGCAGCTATATTATCTCAGGTGGACCCAGCTGAACCTTCTGCAGGGACCCTGAGTCTCCTGGCCACTCACCGGGGGTCCAGCGATGTCCCTTTCAGTGCCACCGGCTCCAGCTTGACGTTCTTCTTCCCATAGACACGGTACAGCCTGGGGAAGGGACAGCCGTGTTGGGACATGGGGCACTGCCTGCCCCATACATCGCCCCAGCCCCTGTCCCCAGCTGTACCTGGTGACATACTGTGTGTCCTCGACAGTGAAGAAACCACTGGCCGTGCCACCCTCGATGTAGGAGATGTCATTGTCGAAGACCTGGGAGTGGGGAGGGGGTGAGGGTGGGACAGGAGAGGCTGGGGGCTACAGGGGAGCAGGGGGTTGGCCTGACCTGGAGGAACTCTTCACTCTCATCCCCCATCTCCTCCCGGATGCTGCGGCACTCGGCCCCCAGGTAGTTGCGGAGGTTGACGGCGTGGATGGCGGAACAGGCCTTCTTGTCCAGCGTGGCCTCCTGCCCGATCCAGTAGTAGATCTCCCAGTTGAGGGAACCATTCTCATCCAGGAAGGTCTGGGAAGGACAGGGTGTGAGATGGGATGGCAGCAGCTCCAGGCAGGGGATGTGAGGGACCCTTTGTTTCCCCTGAGTACCTTGAGCACGATGTAGCAGTCGGCCTCATAGAACTTGCCATGGAAAGCCTCATCCACCAGCGTGGGCACAAAATTCTCGATCTGCCAGACACAGACGCCGGGCAGCTGCCCCACATCCTCGCTGAAGAACTCTGAGTAGTCCAGCTGTGGCTTCTCCAGGCCCTGGTCCCAGCGTCGTGTCTTCAGGTCTGGCGCCTTTGCCTCCCCACTCTCCTGCAGGACAGGCACAGGTCAAGTTGGGGACAACCAGAATCCTGCTGGCACCCAGGGTAGGCCAGGGACACAGTGATGCCCTCAGGGCCCCTCTCCCACTCCAGACCCTACCTCTATCTTCTTATTCTTCTCCTGGGCCACGTCTGACATCCCCTTCAGCACCTGCTTGGCCTGGTCATCCTGGGCAGAGTCCTTGCGCCGCCGGAGCCGCATCTTGCGGGCCAGCGGGTCCTTGGTGCTGCTCCCTGGGGACACGAGCACAGGGTGAGAGGCAGCCATGCTGCCTGTGGGGCACCCTATGGAGCACTGCTCATTTCCCAGCCTCTCCCAGGGCTGTGCCAGGGCAGGGGCTGTGTCCCCCATCCCTACACACATACCTGCGGCGGCAGCAGCGACGGTGGCAGGGGAGGCTCCGGCCAGGCGGAGCTGGTTCTGCAGGGAGAAGTCGATGTTGTACCACTCCGAGGAGCGATCCGCTGGCTTCGGGGGCATCACCAGGTTGGGGTTCTCACGCACGTCCAGGACCTGCCAAGGAGGGCACAGAGACCTCAGTGAAGCAGCTGCTCACAGGGACATCGAGGATGTGGCGTGGGGTGGAGATCTCCAGAGCACTCCAAGCTTCGGTGATGAGATGGATGTGGAGGGAACCCCAAATCCACAGCCTGCCTGGGCTGAACCATGTGCCAGACTGCAGGTATTAGCCCTGAGCTCCCCTGCCCTCATCTCATCCACCCCATCCTACAGCCCTGGGAACCCAGGGAGGTGCTGGGGCTGTGAAGGAGCCAGCCCAAAGCAGAGAGGCGCTGGGTGCTCACCTCCACATCTGTCAGGAAGTGGATGGCCTCTGGCAGCGTCACCAGGCGGTTCTTGTTTAGCACCAACTTCCTCAGCTTGGAGCACCTGTGGGACAGTGATGCTGCTGACAGGCCAGCCCAGGGTGACCTGTGACCACAAAACCTCTGTGTTCCCTCCTGGGGAGAGAGCAGATCTGGTTGTGTGTTCCTTACCTGCACAAGCTCTCAGGGATGAGCTCCAGGTTGTTGTTGGCTGCCATGAACTCCTCAAGGTTGGTGAGCTTGCCGATGCCTGAGGGGATCCCGTCAAAGTCCAGCTTGTTGGAGTTCAGGTACATCTTCTTCAGCTTGGTCAGCTTACAGATGGCTGACTGGGGAAGGGGGAGATGGTGGAGTGAGGGAGAGCCATGGAAACACACGCAGGGAGGGCACGTAGGGGAAGGGACATACAGGTAAGGAGGTGAGCTGGTTGCGGGACAGGTTGAGGGTCTCCAGCTGGGTCCACTGGTCGATGCAGAGGGACAGCTCTGTGATCTGGTTGCTGCTGAGGTTGAGGCGTCGCAGGCTGCCCAGGGTGTAGAGACACTCGGGGACACGGCTGAGGTCATTGCAGGAGAGGTCCACGTCTGGGGGAAGAGACAAGGGGGTGACCCCACCGGCCAGACCCACACCAGCGCTGGGAGAGCCCCTGGAGGGTTCTGTGGGGCTGGATGCCCCAGCCCTACCTGCCAGGTTCACCAGGCCCTCAAGGCTGGTGGGCAGGTTGCTCTGCATGCGCTGGGTGTTCCGCAGGTGCAGGGTCTGCAGGGCCGTCATCGCCGGCAGCTGCCTGTGGACCACGGAGAGCCACGGGGCACAGAGAGTGTCAGGATGGAGCAGGCACCGCCCCAGCCCTGCCAGGCTGGCAGCCAGCCCGGGAAGCGGGGCCCTACCGGAGCTGGGCGTGCAGGAGGGGGTTGTTGTTGAGGATGAGAGTCTGCAGGTGGACCAGGCGCCTCATCTGCGGGGGGAGACTCTCCAGCTTGTTGTCGCTCAGGTCCAGGTAGAGCAGGTCCGTCAGGTTGATGAAGAGCTGGTTGGGGATGGTGTCGATGCTGCAGGAATATGAGGAAATTCAGGGCTGCCTGGGACCTGCAGCAGCCCCGGGTCTCCTTCGAGGAGGGGCAGAGAGCAGGACCCAGAGCAAAGTGTGACCAACAGATGTGGCCGTGGCCAGGAGGGGGAGATGGTCACTCTGGCCTGGACCCACCTGTTGTGGCCAAGGTTGAGGACCAGCATGTTCTTGGCATTCTCCAGCTCCCGGGGACACTCTGTGAGCTGGTTGTAGCTCAGGTCCTGGGAGAATGGGAGCACAAAGCAGCTGTCACCCTCTGCCCCACACCCAGCCACCACCAGCCAAACCTGAGGACTGAGGGGTGTCTCCAGGGGCACAGCAGGAGCTGGACCAGCACACAGGGAACCCAGCCATGGCATCAGCCTTTAAAGGAGGCATTGCCAGAGGGTCATCCTGCCAACAGCCAGCTTCCCTGGAGCTCAGGGCTTGGGACTGGTGTTCCCAAATAGCACAAGGAGCCACCAAGGTGCAGGAATGGGATCCAGGAGTCTGAGCTGGCTCCTGCATCGTCTGAGGAAATGCTGCACCCACCAGCACTGAGAGGTCATCCAGCTGGAAGATGTCATCAGGGACTCCCGAGTTCTTCAGGCTGTTTGCACGAGCCACGATTGCCTGGAAAGGGGAGAGAGGCAGGAATGCAGCCACCTGCTGAGCCCCCAGGGCAGCCAGGTATGATCCTTGTGTGCCCTCAGATCCCAGAGGTGCTTGGGGACCCCTGAGGCATGAAGGGGACACTCACCCGGAGGCAGGGCAGGCCGGAGAGCTCTCCATGGAGCGTGGTGAGGCTGTTGTGGCTCACGGAGAGGTGTTCCTGCAGGGAAGCCCCAGACAAGCCCCAGTGAGCAGAGAAAGGAGCTGAGGCTGTTGCAGGGCAATGGCTGGGCTGCCACATTGATGTGGAGGCTCCTCCATCCCAGGAGAGCTGGGGACCTGTGAAGCCCTGTCACACCCAGGGCTGCAGGGACACTCCCAGTCTCAGAATGGTTGGTTGGCCCAGCGTGCCTGCGCTGCCTCCACATCCCTCATGCCCTTGGGCAGCCCTGGCTGGACACCTCAGCCTTGCTGTAGGGTTTGGGGTGCTCTGAGGTGCCACCGAGCTGGCCTGTGGCAGTCCCACAGAGTCCCTGTGCAAACAGATCCCAGCCCTTGAGAACGCCTCTCCCTGGGTGATCTGGAAACGGGCACACGTGGGCACTGCTGGGGTAGGAGGAATTTCCCTGGGGAAATGTTTGCCTCTGAGCATCACCAGCCTTGAGGCTGTTGCCTGTTCAGGAAAACAAGGGATTGGCAGGCTGTGGGTGGGATGCCAGGATCTGAGTCTTGCTGTGGCTCCCGAGCACCTGGCAGGGCTGGTGGGAGCGCAGCTCGGAGCGGCACGGAGGGATTCCCTGCACCTGGCACAGGGACAGGGACTCCTGGCAGCATTTAAAGCACTGACTTTGTCTGGCACTGACAGGATGAGGTCCCTGACATGCTACAGACACCACCAAAGCCAAGCTGAGCCACAACTCCACCAAGGGCCTGGCTGAGCTGCCCAAAAACAAAGCCAGGCAGCTGCCAGCTCCTGCTCTTTATATATTTTAGCAAAGGAGAAGGGAAAAAAGACCCCAAAAGCTTGATCCTCTACATTTTAACCATCACCTTTCCCTTCTGCTACAGGGCACAGGATCTAAGAGTGGTTTTAAATCTGGTTTTCTAGGAAAACAAGGTGCAACTGAGTTCGAGTCCATCTCAACCCCACTCCTGACAGCTCCTGCATCTGATTTCAACCACACATTGTAGCTCAGTGCTATTATTAGACACCAGAGCATCTGCCACTGAGCCACGAGGCTGGCAGGGAACAGGCTCCCATCAGATCTCACAGCCCCAGCGGGACAGGGGAGCCCCATTCCATCCCAAAACATGGGGCTCACCAGCTTCTGGAGGGCAGCGAGCTCCTCGGGCAGGTAGCACAGCCCCGTGCGGTTCAGCTTCAGCCAGCGCAGGCTCGTCATCGCCTTCACATGCTCGGGGAAGTATCCGCCCTGGAGAGGAGGAGGAGGGTGAGGAAATCACCTGTCCCGTGGGATGAGGATCGAGGGACCTCAGGTTGACCGATGCTCCGTGGTCATGGGAGGTTTGGGATCGAGCAGTCCTACAGGACCGGGAGCTCTGGGGATTGGGATCAACCAGCCCCGTAAGATTGGGAACTAGGGGGCTGGGATCACCTAGTCCCAGGGGATTGGAAGCTGGGGGCCAGGGAAACCCAGTCCCATGGGATGGGGAGTTTGGATCGCCCAGTCCCATGGGATGGGGAGTTTGGATCGCCCAGTCCCATGGCAGTGGGAGCTGGAGGCTCGGGGATCACTTGTCTCTCTGGGACCCCGTGGGCTGGGGGCCGGGTTGCCCAGACATGGCAGCTTGATGGGGATCACGGATCGCCCGGCCCCGCAGCGCCCACGGGTCGGGAGCGGGGCTGCCCCAGATCATCCACCCCGGGCTGGGCCGGGATTCCCCTGCCCCGGGGACCGAGCCAGGCCTGACAACCCCGCGGGGCCCGGGCCCGCTGGGGCCCTGGGGGCCGGGCTGTCCCCCGCACCCGCTCCCCCGCACCTTGAAGTCGTTNGGGGCCGCGAGTCCCGGGCCGGCCCCGGTTCTGGTGCCCGGTCCCGGTTCTGGTGCCTCCCCTCGCTCGGTGGGATAGGGGGGAGCTCCCCTCCTGGGAGCGCGGGCCGCGGTACCGCCTCAACGCCGCCGGTGCCCCGCGAGGCTTTGCGGCAGGGCCGGGGGAGGANAGCAGTCCTACAGGACCGGGAGCTCTGGGGATTGGGATCAACCAGCCCCGTAAGATTGGGAACTAGGGGGCTGGGATCACCTAGTCCCAGGGGATTGGAAGCTGGGGGCCAGGGAAACCCAGTCCCATGGGATGGGGAGTTTGGATCGCCCAGTCCCATGGGATGGGGAGTTTGGATCGCCCAGTCCCATGGGATGGGGAGTTTGGATCGCCCAGTCCCATGGCAGTGGGAGCTGGAGGCTCGGGGATCACTTGTCTCTCTGGGACCCCGTGGGCTGGGGGCCGGGTTGCCCAGACATGGCAGCTTGATGGGGATCACGGATCGCCCGGCCCCGCAGCGCCCACGGGTCGGGAGCGGGGCTGCCCCAGATCATCCACCCCGGGCTGGGCCGGGATTCCCCTGCCCCGGGGACCGAGCCAGGCCTGACAACCCCGCGGGGCCCGGGCCCGCTGGGGCCCTGGGGGCCGGGCTGTCCCCCGCACCCGCTCCCCCGCACCTTGAAGTCGTTGCCGCTGAGATCGACACCGCGGACGAAGGGCAGGACGCCGGTGGCCGCCATGGCGGAAGGGCGGGGGGACCCTGCGNGGCTTTGCGGCAGGGCCGGGTGAGGAGCGGGTGACCCTTTCCCGGCGTGTCCCTTCCTTCTCCGGGGAGCCCCTTCCTTTGCTGGGCTGTCCCTTCCCGGGGGTATCCGTTCTCTGGGGTGTCCCTTCCTTCCCTGGGTTGTTCCTCCCGCGGGTGTCGCGTCTCCGGCTGACCCTTGCTCCCTCGTCGCGCCCGGGCGTCCCGGTGGCGGCGGCGGGAGCCTTTGTCCCGGAGGAAGGCGGGCCAGTGGAACCCCTTGTTCCCCAAACCCTCCCGCCCGTGCTTGTCCCGGGGAGACAGCTCCCGCAGCCCGGGCTGACTGTCCTGTTCTCCGCAGGGCGACCATGGCGGCGTTTTGGCAGCAGCGGGGCAGGCGGCAGGAGAACGGCGGGCTGGGCAGCGTCATTGACGGGCTGGGCAGCGTGTTCGATGTGCTGCTGGCCAACGCCAGGCTGGTGCTGGGCGTCAGCGGCGCCGCCGTGCTGGCCATCGCCACGCTGGCCGTCAAGAGGGTAAGGCTGGGGCGGGGATCAGAGCTCGGGAAGATGCCCAGAAGAGCTGGGTTGGCCCCGGTGTGGTGAGGCAAGATGTGCCACAAACGTCCACGTCTGCTCCTGAGCTGGTTCCTTGCATGTGGCACAAATGCCGCGGGTGCTGGCAGCAGTGCCATGGGCATGGAGCTGCCCGCTCCCAGCCCGTGGGACCACGTATACCTCCATGTTCCATTTGCCTGGAGTATTTGGGATACAGTTTCCCATCCCGAAAGGTACCTGGGAATTAAGTTGTATTTGGTTATCTGTGTGTTTCCCACATAAAACTTGGGAGAACACGATGTGCACCTTTGTGGCACCCCCAAACTGGGTGTTTTTCTGAGTAGAAGCCTTGAGTGGGGCTGTCCCCCTACATGTGTGCTCCTGAGGGGCTGTTGTCACCCATAATTCATGGGAAACAAAGACAACAACTCGTCCATTTGGGTTCCCCTTTGCTCCAGCTGATCGACCGAGCCACCAGCCCACGGGATGAAGGCGATCCCAAAGCTGAGCAGAAGTCCCTGGAGGAGAGCTGGCAGGACTTGGCACTGATAAAAACAACACCAAAACATCCCAAGAAGCAGAGAAGGGAAGACCTCAGCGAGCCTCTGCTCTCTCCAGCTCAGCCTCTGGTGGCAGGTGAGGCTCGTGGTGTCCAGCCAGGAGAATCACCTTGCTGTGCTCGGGGTGGCTGTGCTGCTGCTCCCGGCACTCTGGGAGCTCCGCGTTATTTTTAGCTCGATGTCCGGAAAGCCGACCCGACTGAGCCTGCCCTCCTGGGAGGCTCCTGAGCCACAGCCCCTTTTTAGGCAATGCCTGTGGAAACAGGACCTCTGATAACACCCAGGGTGTCCCGGGCAGCACTGCGGGGCGGGGGCTGTCGGGGTTTGTTTCCTCTGGAGCAGTGTTGGCTGTGCTTGTTTTCTGGGTCAGCTCTGCCTGCAGGAAGGTGTTCTCGGGAGCTGCTGCAGACAAAGGCTGCCTTGTCCAGCTGCCCACGGAGGTGGTGTTTTTCCAAGTGGAAAACTGGCCCAGCTCGGTCCAGGGCATGTCCTGAGATACTGGACCCAGAGCAGGATCGTTTGTAGGATCCTTGTGTGAGGAGGTGGAGGGGCAGGCACTTATCTGCTGGTGACCAGTGACAGGACATGAGGGAACAGCAGGAGTTGTGCCAGGGGAGGGTTAGGCTGGATATCAGGAAAAGGTTGTTCCCCCAGAGGGTGGTCAGGCACTGCCCAGGCTCCCCAGGGAATGGTCACGGCCCCAAGGCTGCCAGAGCTCCAGGAGTGTTTGGACAATGCTCTCAGGGACAGGGTGGGATTGTTGGGGTGTCTGTGCAGGGCCAGGAATGGGTCTATTGTGGGTTCCTTCCAACTCAGCATATTCTGTCATTCTCTGACCCTGGAAGCAAGTCCCTTGCCTGGTTCCAATCTCTAGCTCAGAAGTGGGGCTGGGAACAGTCAGGTTTTGAGGTTGGTTTGGGCTCTGGGGGGCTGGGAAGTGCCATTAGCATCAGAGGGCTCGGTGAGGGCCCTTGGCAAGGTCAGTGTCACCTCCAGAGGGGTGGGCTGAGATCTGGGCACCCAACTTGTGCCTTCCCCTCTGCTACTGAGGGTTGCAAATGATCTACTCAGAGCTGTGATTTCTCCTTTCCCTTCTCACAGATCCCAGGGGCTGCTCTGCCCCTCTGGGGGCTCCTCAGGTCAAGTCCAGCCCCCTGCGCTGCCTCACGCTGCAGGAGAAGCTCCTCTCATACAGCAGCCAGCTGGCTGTGCCTGAGATCCAAGCGTCCCTCGTCCCGCAGCTGGCCAGGAGCATCTGCACCCAACTGCAGAACTTCCTGCGGAGCAAGTGCCCGGAGCTGCCCTTTGGCCGCTTCTTCCTCAGCGGAGCCCTGCTCGATGGCCTCGAGGTCCTGGCAGCTGACCACATCCACCTCATGCTCCCAGTGGTCCTCGATGCTGGGCTCTGGAGCCTCATCTCGGGAGAGGACACCGTGGTGAGGAACCCCCAGCACTGGATGATCAAGAGGATCGATCTGGGCTATTTCCCTCGTGGGTGCAGCCCCTGGGACAGGTTCATCGTGGGCCGCTACCTCTCCTCCAGCGTGCTCAACGAGACCCTCCACAAGCTGCTGGTGGCCTCCATCAACTGGCCGGCCATCGGTGGCCTGCTGGGCTGTGCCATCCACCCCGTCGTGGCCTCCCGGGAGCTGAAGCTGGAAGTCAAACACGATCAGGTTGAGCTAAGCATCACCCTCTTCCCAGTGGTGGAAATGGAGGACAAGGTTCTTCTGGCTGTTCCTCCTGAAGGACCGGTGGAAAACCTGTGGCTGGAGAGCTTTTACAGGGCGGAGGTCTCGAGGGTGAAGGAGCTGGATGCCGGCGACTCCGGGGCTCGGCAGCTCTGCCTCCGCATCCTGAACGGCGTCTGCAGGAGCCAGCCCAGCCTGCACAAACTGGGCAGCAGCCCCGTGACCCACGTCATCCTGCACCTCAGTGACACTGCCTCGGACTGGGCAGAGGAAAGCCTTGCTGACAGGTTCCAGCAGGTCCTTGAGGAGCTGGTGGCCTATCTGGAGAAAGGGGTCCTGCCTTCCTATTTCAACCCCAAAATCAACCTGTTCTCTGGGCTGTCGGAAGAGGAAATCGATGAGATGGGCTTCGTGCTCTACAGGGCCATGTCTGAGCCAGAGGTCCTGCTGAAGTGACCAGTGTGTTGGGAGCTCCTGAACGTGGGGTGTTGCTCCCCTGCCTGCTGCTCCCCGCTGTGAGGGCTGTGATGCTTCTAGTTGACTAGTCAGTAAGAGGCAAAGTTCTTGCACTTTATGAGAAAATAATGTTTCCTGTGTGAATAAAACGTGCCTGAGCAGAGGTGGGGGCTGGCGGAAGGAGCCTTTGGCTGGGAGGCTCTGCCAAACCCGGGGTGAGGGCAGCCCACACTCACAGGTGAGTTCTGTCTGCTGGGAGCCAAGTGAAGCATGTTTGGTCTCTGGTTCCCAGTGTCCTCTGCCTGTCCCAGCTGTCAGGCTCCCCTCATGCTCTGAGACCAGCTGGAGCTGGAGCAGAGCATCCTCTTCCTGCTGCCGTGTCCTGCAGACCCCTTAGGTGCTGGGTCCTGGCTGGGTCCTGTCACCAGCATTGCACTTAGTCTCACTGTGCCAGCACTTGGGGCAGGGGGGAGCCTCACCCACCTGCAGGATTTTTTGCCAATCTGAAATAAGCCCTGTGGATGATTTGGGGTGCTTGATGGTGCAGCCATAGCAAATGGGGCTGGGGGTTTATTCCTTGGAAACCCTTCCAGCTACCAGAAGGGGTGAGCTCAGCCCTACCTCTTTGTTCTGACAGTGTTGCGAGGAAGGGGCCTTTGTCCCATGCAGCGTTTTGCTGGAAGATGTCCTGAACAAGAGCTGCTGGCTCTGGGGAAGCGCCTGGTTTCAGCTGGAGGCTGCAGCAGAGCTGTGTCCCTGCCCTGGTGGGTGGGTGGCTGCCAGTGTCTGCCTGTGGGTACAGTGTCCCCTCCCAGTCTGTCTGGTCACCTTTTCACACACGTATTGCTGCTGTCTTGATGTCCTTTTTCCCTGGAGCCCCACGGTGTGGGGTGGGGATGCAGGGCAGGAATGATGTTGTGAGCAGAGTGCTTGCAAGAACTGAAGTGGTCTATGCATTTTATTAAGAAGATATATTTTGTTTGGGTATTTTGTTGGTTTTTTTTTCTTTTCCTTTGAGTGGCTGCTAGTAGAATTTGGTTTGGCTCTAGTCCCAGAGCAAAAGAATTTATTCTTATATTTAATGGGAAGAGCTGGTTTTGTACATGGGTGGAGCTGGAGGAATCCTGTGGACTTCACTGTGAGCAGATGTTGTGGTTTAGTTTTCTTTAAAGCTATCATCTTGTTTATGGGAGGCAGAAAACCTGCTTTTCCTCCCAGTCTGACAATTACTTTGTTCCTCCAAACCACTTCCCAGGTGTTAGTGATGAGAATAAACCTTCCCTGTGCACACTGGTTCTCTGGTGTTGGCTCTGTTCTGTCTCCTTTCCCCTGGTAAGGGCTGAAGTGACCCCCCCAGCTGTGTTTGCCTTCCTAGGAACCACCCAGGGCGTTGCCCCTGCTGCATGGAGAGCTTGGTGATGGTCAGATCCCATCCTGCAAAGTCTTCCTCCTCCTCTTCCAAAGCCCTGGACCCACAGAGTGCCTGACTGCAGTGTGGGAGCTGTCTGGATTCTGAGCTTGTACCACTCACGGGGCTCAGCTGAGCATTGACCAGGGTTAGACTCCTAAAGCTGGTCCTGGCTGATGCCAGCAGCAAGGTTTAACCTGCTCCCTGTGTCCTGCAGAGCTGCTTCCCACTGCTGTTGCCATTCCAAGGTGGCTGGCCAGGCTGCTGCCCTGCCGTGGCCCAGGGACTGCATTCCAAAGCCGTGTAATCCTGTTATTTTAGCCCAGGGCGTGTATTTTCAGGCCACGGCTGGTAATGGTGGGAGTGAGGGGTGCAGAGAAATGCAGCCCAAATTCTCCTGCCTTCCTGCATGGATTTAGGCCTGATAGCAATGGACTGCTGCAGAGTTTCAGGCTCTTTTTCACAGCTGTGCCGCTGTGGGCTCTCCTTCCAGCTGCCCTCCAAGTGCTCCAGCCTCCTGCCCGTCCCCTCAGTGCTGACTGACCCCAGGAACTGCTCCGTGCCCAGGAGCAGGATCCTGAGCAGCACTGGAGGTCCTGGCAGCAGAGCACACAGGAATCCTGTGGATCTCCCTCTTTTGATGAACAGAGGAAGCCCCAACAGTGAGGGAAGAGGCAGCCTGGCTTCCCAGGGAGTTCAGTCTGAAATCAGAACAGGAAAACAGAGGCTCCCTTCAGCTCAGCCAGTCTGTCCCAGGTCAGCAGATGCAGCTGGTGAGATAAAAACTGCTTTTCCCATCTCTTTGTAGCTCACTTCTAAATTACTGCAGGGAATTTCTGCCAAGAAAGCTCCTGTATTGTTCCAGTGATTGGAAAGAGCAAGATTTGGCTGGATGCTTTTACAGTAAAAGCTTCACTGTTTTATGCAGGAAGAAATAATTAGGCAGAGTTAAGGTGTCACTGCATCAAATTTAAAATTTAAATAATATTTTAATAAGAAACTTAGTAGTTTGACAAAAATAACTTTTATCAGCTAGCAGCATCACAAAGGCATGTCTCAAAGTTTGAGGAAGAACTCGCCTTCAAATTCAGGGACCATCTAAAATGAAGGCTTTTCCTGAGCACTGCAGCTGAGCTCCTCCCAGGGCAAGCACCAGATCCAGCTCCTCTGCACCTGACCCTCCTTCACTGCAGGGACAACGCAGGTAAGGGTGGCAGAAAAGGGGAATGTTGATCAGGTAACATCAACTTAAAAGGGAACTCAAATTCCACACTGTGGAAAGCCAGGGACTGAGCAGAGCTCAGCAGCCCTGGTGTCTGTCCTGGTGGCCCTGATCCAGCCCTTCCCTGTATGGAAAGAGCAGGAACAACCACCAGGATGGCACAGGGGGATGATCTAGCACAGTTTTCTCCACAGACTCAGCTTCCAAGTGCTTCCTTGAAATGCTCAGACTATCCCAATCTGCTCAGCAGAAGAGCAGCTGGAAACAAAAGCTGGTAGTGGAACCACTTTCCCAAGCTGGTTGAACCCTTGCTGTAACAAATGGCATCCCTTGGCAGGAGCAGACTGCAACCAGCCCTTCCAAAAAACAGTCAAGGGACTTGTTTCCAGAGCCCAGTTCCTTGTGGCAGAGGATGCTCCTGCAGCTCCTGAGGTCCATCCCAGCTCAGTGGTTCTGAGGGCAGGTTTTCCTCGTGTGCCCAGGCTGGTGGCAAATGCTGCAGGTCCGTGGTTTCTTGGTAGCAGATCCTGAGGAGAGACTGCCTGGTCTCTTGGCCTTGCTTCCCAACCCTCTGGAATATCCATTGCTGCCAAAGTGGTTCAAAGAGTCATCTCCAGAAGGGCCTAGAGATAAACAACTTCAATTTAAGGATCTTTAAAAACATAAATAGGTGACAAACACAAGGTAAGTTCAAAATAGCAGATGAAGGATTCTCAGATTATTCCTGAACCTGCACTTGCTTCAGACTTGTCTGAACAGTGAAATGTTACCCATTTGTCTTGCAGCATTAGAGACATGTGGAAACAGCACAGGGGAAGCTGATCTGCCTGCTGGCATGCACTGGTCTGCAGCTGAAGCAGAAATAAAACATGGCAGAGAACAACTTAGGGTTTAAGTAGTTTTGAAAACTTGATTTTACCTCTTTAGGCCCAAATGTCTGAGGAGGAGGAAGACCTCTCACAAGACCACATATCTCCCTCTGTACCTAGTTATGTCCCTTTTTGTCAGTTCTCTCTCTTTTGCATCCTTATTTTGTCATTATTTTTGTTTTCAGCAAGTTTCCACACACTTTCATCTCTGATCAAAGCTCCAGAATGACTTGCCCTTTCCCTGCACCCCTAAACTAGGGCAAAGGCAGCAGCACAGTTTCCCTGTGGAAACTGAATTTCTGGCATGCCAGAATGGGGCTAGAGATCTCCAAAAGTGGTGCCATGGCTTCAACTCTGGACCAAGTCAGTAACAGCTCTCATAAAGCTGAGCACTGTAATTTGGGAGGACAAATTCCCAAACGGACTGTTGGAAAGAGTGCTGGGCTTTATCCAATGAGTCATGGACAGACAGATGGTCAAGTTTACTGCAGTTAGAAGCCGAGCATCCTGCCTAGATGTGTGCTGTGGAGATGTATCCTGCCAGCACTTGGAAAGGTAAGCCAGACTTTGCTGTTAAGAGCAACATTTGAAGTGCTGTAAAGCTGCTGACAGATGTTCTGAAAACAAACCTGACATCTGTTAAATGTATAGACCTCTGGAGATCACCCAGTTCAACCCCCCCTGCCCAGGCAGGGTCACCTGGAGCAGGTGACACAGGAACATGTCCAGGCGGGTTTGAATGGCTCCAGAGACGGAGACTCCACACCCTCCCTGGGCAGCTGTTCCAGAGCTCTGGCACATTTAATGTAAAAAAAGTTCTTCCTCATGTTGATGTCAAACTTGTAGTGTTTTCGTTTCTGGCCACTGCTCCTCATCCTGTCGCTGAGCACCACAAAAAAAAGTTTGGCACCTGCCTCTTAGCACCCACCTCTGAGACATTTATATGCATTACAGATCTCCTCTCAGTCTTTTCTTCTCTAGACTAAACAGGCCCAACTCCCTCAGTCTTTCCTCATGAGAGAGATGCTCCAGACCCCTCATCACCTTTGTGGCCTCCGCTGGACCCTCTCCAGCAGCTCCTTGTTTTGTTCAGCTTAAGAAGAGCCTGCAGCCCTTATGTGTCCCCCCAGCCCGGCCATACCTGGTGCCACGTTCTCATCTGCCCACTGGAAGAAGCCACACTGCTGCTCGCGGGGCTTGGGGCAGGTGTGGAACTGCCGCCCCTTGTTGGGTCCGTCCTTCTGCACGGTGCGTGTCACAGCAGGCTGGTCACAGTTGCACACGGTGCCACCTCCAGCATCCGAGCTGCTGCTTCCCAAGGGCTCTCTCCCTCCTGCTGGGCGCTGGAATCCCGCTGGGGCTCTTCCAGCAGTGGGCTGGAGCAGCGTGGAGCTGCGTGGAGCAGCGGTGCCTCTGTCCTGTGGCTGCTCGTCAGCCCAGAGGAAGAAGTTGCAGGTGCTGGAGCTGCACTTGTAGAACTGGCGGCCGCGGTTGGGGCCGTCCTTGCGCACGGTCAGCAGCAGCGCCTCGCTCCCGCAGTTGCACACCACGGCATTCCCGTCATCTGGAATGGCTGCAGGAGCAGCCCTGGGGGTCCTGGAGGAGCTGACAGAGAGTAGGTGTCCCCGTGCTGGGTTTGAGGTCACCCTGGTTTGCCTGCCCTCACTGCTGGCTCTGTTCAGTGAGTGGTTGGCCGGCAGGTGATGCCCAGGCTGGGTGGTGGATGGTGCAGGTTGGGATGATCTGTGCAAGTACTTGAGGTCCAAGAGCTCTCTCAGCATCTCATCGCAGCCTCCAATGCAGCCAACGAACTCCAGGGGCATCACAGGGGGAACACTGCCTCTCTTGAACTTAAATTTCAGTCTGCAAGGAAAGGGAGAGTCAAAGTCTCAACAGACCTTCATTTAGACTTGAATTTTCATTTATTGTTTTGATTCTGCTATATGGAGACCAGTTTCCCCAACCCCTCTTCTTTCTATCTCCAAGCCAAGTGCTACTCCAGCTTTCCAAGACTGGAATGGAAAATGGTTGTCCAGCCTAGCCCATGGAAGTCTCTGCCCCAGTGTCCAACAGTGGATAACTGGCACGACCTACCTGTGAACTGGATGGGGTTTACACACATCACAGATGCTCTCGTCCCTGGTCACATCCAGCACAAAGTCAGGGAACCAGACTGCAGTTTTACAGGCTGGATAGCCCATGCAGCTGAGGTAGAACCTGCCATGGGACAAAGGCACTAGATGAGGAAGAGGCAAAGTCAAGACAGTGAGGGATTTGTTCCTGTGTCTTCTCAGCCATCAGAAATTGTTAAAACTGCAATTTTTAAGGGCAAATACCTACTTGACAAGAGGTTCAGCTGAGTCCACATAGCTCATGTAGCTGGTGGAGTCAGCAAGCTGCAGCACAAGGTTTCCAAGCTTTTACCAAAGGAGGTAAATGAATGCTTGGAGAAACACAAACCAACACAGGAGGCTACAGGAGGGAAGGTCACCAACCCGCCATTCTTCCTGGTCTTCAGGACCATGTCACTGTTGCACTGGGGACACTTCCGAACAGAAACAGGCATTGCTGGGTACACCTCATCCTGCTCTGGAATTTCTGCAGCTTCTCCAAAATACTGAGCCAGGGCCTGGTCCAACCTGTAAAGAAATGAGCAGAGCATCCTGTGTGTCCCTGCAAGGAGCAATCAGGTGCTGCAGTGACTCAGAGCCTGCTGCCCCCCGCACAGCCCCTCTGAGCTTTTCCATGAGTACATTGACTCAGCGCCACATTTCTGGAATAGGAATGGTGTGGATACAACATCAGAGGTCAGTGCATGTTGCCATCCCCACATTTAATCTTAGCTGCTCATCCTGATTTAAACCCTTAGCTGGCAGGAAATCCTGACAGCCTGCCAGGCTGCGAGTCATCCCTTCCCATGCAACTGCCTACACACAGGGGGCAGAGCTGCAGGGAAACAGTGTGACGGGATCCCTCATTCCAGGGAAACGGTGTGACAGGATCCCCCACTCCAGGCGGAGCTCCAGATGAGCAGCCAGCACCTCCCAGCAGAGCAAAGCAAAAGGAAGAGGGAGGGCAAAGACAGGACTCACTTGTTGGCTCTGGCCACAGCTTCAATGAAGACTTGCTTGTACTTTTGAACCTGCTGTTGCAACACTACAGATTTGTCTTTCTTCCCCTCACAGATGAGTTTTAGATCAGCCTCCAGCTCAGCTCGAAGGTCAGGCTTGGACATCTCGTAGCCCATGGAATCATAGCCTGAGGAAAATATGGAATGGTAAGTGAAAAGAAGGAGCAGGTACAGACCCTGCCATCTTTGTAAGGGTTCTTCCCTCACCTTCCACCAGCCCCATGCCCAGCTGGCCGGGCAGGAAGCGCTGATCTGCTGTAAGCCCCACGTACATCCGCGTCTTGATCGTCTCTATGTGCTCAGCATGGGTGGCATCAGTCCCTGGAAGCAGAGAGACATCAGTCAAATCAGGAGCCAAGAAGTGATTTCCCCTATGCTCAGGGACAAGGACACAATTTATAGTGAGGAGCAGCACTGCCCTGGTGCCCCACTGGCACCGAGGCCAGCAAGAAACTGCCCATCTCCCTGGGTACTGGAGGTGCTCTGCAGGCTCCTGAGGGTGTTTGGACTTCACCCTCTATATCCTTTTATTCTGCACATTTAAGTGATTTCTTATCTGCAGCAACATTTGGAGAATTCCCTGGGGAGAATTCCCTCTGCCAAGAGCGAGAGGCCACACTGCCCATACTGACCGATGCCGTGTTTTTCCATGAGAGCAATGAGATCTGCTTCTGTGAGGAGCAAGGGAGGACTGGTCTCCCCATCCACCATCTCCACCGTGGTGGGTTGAAAGCGAGACCCCTTCTGATACAGTGGGATAACCTGAAGGGAAGGAGAATCTCTTTGAAAGTGCTTCCTGGTCCATTCACTCAGGACAAAGGCTCCAAGTGAAACAGCCAGAAATGGTCAAAAGATGTTTTGCAGAGAGGTCTGAAGTTGGCAGTGAAGTTACTCAAGGGGATTACCTTATCGCTCCACTTGTCATAAGGATACACTTCCAGGTAATTTCGGGCCAGGATCATGAGTCCTTGAGCAACGAATCGCTCGTTGGCAATGTCAATCTCCACGGTTGTTTCCTGTCCTTTGGCATCTTGAGAGCAGCAAGCCAAGAAGTGGCGCACGATGAACTCGTAGAGTCTCTGCTCATTGCCCTGGGATGGAACAGTGAGAAGGGTCAGTGTCCTCCCAGGTTAACAAGACATCACAAAATCAGTGGGACCTCAGGTGAGGATTTTCTGCTAATGACCATGTTAAGATTTTTATCTTTATTTATCAGTCTTTATTTAAGACAACCCATCCAGTTGCCTGTGGTTACACCCACCTGCAGGTTGCTGGTGTATTTTGTGGGGTGGATGGGAGGGTGAGCCTGATCGGATTTGGTTCCACTCCGAGGGGTTGGCCCACCCTGATCCAAAATCCTCTGTGCAAACTCTCCCCAGTTTGGGTCCTGTGTCTGCTGTTCTACCAAGGCAGAGAGATTCAGCTCCTTGGGGAAAATGTTGGTCTCAGTTCGGGGGTAACTAATGAACCTTAGGAAGAAAGACAGGAGAGCATTCTGAGAATTGTTCCAAGATGCTTCCCATTTTGAACAAAAGGCCATTTACTTTTAAAAGAATTAAGTTTACCAAGCCAAGTCTTGCTTTCTTACCCTTTAGTATAGAGTTTTTCTGCTAATGTCATCGTTTCCTTTGCATTTATTTTCAGTTTGCGGGAAGCCAATTTTTCCAGTTCCTGCATTGAGAAGAGCCAGAAAACCCAAAAGGATTAGTGGATAATTCAAAGCAGTGAGTAAAACATCTGTCCAAAGCTCTTTTCAGAGAAATTCTTCCCAGAGTTCAAACATACCACAGTGTCCAGGGGCAGGGGCCTCCATTTGCTCTTTGGCTTGCTCACAACATCAACAACAGTCGCTACTGGATCCTAAACAGAGTAAACAAAACCCACATCTCCTTTAGGAGTTTACACAAACAGTTCTTTAAAAGTCTTGAACAAGACAGATACAGGGAATGTTTGGCTGAATCTGGATTATGCAACTATTTACAAGCTTTCCTACCTCCATACACATCTGGTAAAGGACCAGGCATGCTGTGTGATTGAAGAGCCGGTTCCTCTTCCAGTTGAAGACGACGCTGCCATCTTCATGGTCGTGGGTCACTGTGATGGACAACAGAGCTGGCTGACAGAGAAGCCACAAAATGGAAATACCACAGAGGCACTTGGAAACCTTCCAGCTCTGCTCAGTGGTCATGGCAGAGGAAAAGGAAACCACCCCTGCAGCATTTTGTGTTTGTTGCTCCAATGTTTTTTCTTTCTATCCACATCAAACCCTCAAAGATGGAGCCCAGGACTGTGTTTCCTCAAACATACCCTTAATTTTGTAGAAGGCTTCAGGAACAAAGGCCTGGATGGCTTTGAAGCGTTCAACTACAAATCCCAGTGTTGGGAACTGGCAGCTGCCATAGCTGATGAGCTGATCTGCTAAAATATCAGGGAAGATCTTCCGCAGCCTCAGAGTCTGGAATCTGGTGAAAGCAGCACCTGAGGAAACAAAATGGGCACCAGAACTGAATATAACAATGTTGAATGATAATCACAGCACTTCAGATCTTTTTAATAATCTGAGCATTAATTTTACTCTGTTTAATACTCAATTGAAGAAGCTTGTCAGTACTGCATGAGCTATAAACTTAATAATTGCCTAAAGGAGAAACTTCCTCCTTTCAGGAAGAATTTCTTCACAGAAAGGGCTGTTATACATTGGAATGGATTGCCCAGGGAGGTGGTGGAGTCACCATCCCTGGAGATGTTCAAGAAACAACTGGATGTGGCACTCAGTGCTCTGGTCTGGTTTACAAGGAGGGAATTGGTCACAGGTTGGATTCAGTCTAGGGAGTCGATGGTTCTCTGATTCAAAGAGCACATTTCTAGTAAAACATAAAATGTCATTTGGCTGTATCTGATCTAAAAATCAGGTTAAGGACACTACAGAGAGCATGTCTGCCTTGTGCTGAGGTTACAGTAACAGATGTTTACACACCTATCCTGAGGTCCAGCTCCTGCCTGACGTCGACGGCATCGCTCGTTTTTTGGTCGGGCTGGGTGAGGTTCTCGCAGGCTGATCTGACTGCATGAAGGGTGATCTCAGAGAAGCGGGCTCGGAAAACCTGGAGGTTTGGCTTTACTGCCAGGTACACACAGAAGAGAATTCAGACTGACTCAAACCCCAGTGGAAAGGAGCAACTAATAAACAAGCTGTTGTGTGCTGTCAACTGATTCTACAGCTTTCCAATAGCTGCATTTCTCGTCTATCAGAGCCACATATTTATCAGAATTAGCCAGCATTTAACCTGGACACAATAAAATTCCTCTGCTAAAGGAGTTGTTAAACCATCAGAACATTCCAACTCAGACTGATAAAGATGCTCTACACACCAGCTCTGCACACGTGGATGATCTCGAAGCCAATGTTCTCCCCTTCTCGATCACAGTCAGTCCAGATCACCAGGGCTTGGCACTGCTGGATTTCTCGTTCAAGGGTTCTCTGAGAGGAGAAAAACAACACAGGGAGAACATTCCAGGCCGCTTGCTTTGTCATTTCATTTCAGAATGACTCACTGAACACAAAATGCAATGTGTATCCATGGAGATGGGTAGTTGCAGTAATATTTTGTAATTGTGTGTCTCAGGAGATCAGGCAGCTTTCAAAAGAATTGAGTCATTTATTTACATCTAATTCTGTTAAAAAGCTTGGCTTGGAGCGAGATGTACCACAATCTGTTTCTAAAAATGTCTTCTTCTATAAAACTGAGGCACAATCACCAATTCCACCTTGTTGGAAAAAACCATTTCTATTCTTAGCTCTTCCTTCACTGCACTACTTGTACACAAGAAGAAGAGTTTCAATGTCACAAACAAACAGCACATATAGTCCCAGGAAATGTAGGAGGAATCTGCTAAACTGCAGAAATTTGGATGTTAAGGACGAGGATAAGATCATCCTTCTGTCTGGGACAATATTTGTTTAACCAACCCCTGAGCTCAGCTTCAAGGAAAAGTCTTAAAACCATGATGTACCTTGATATCCAGGTAATTTTCAGGACAATACTTCTCAATTTCAGCATCAAAAAGAGCTAAAGGGTTGCAGCTGTGCCTGGAAAACAGAGGACAAATGTGTGTGCATCACATAAACTAAACCACACATTTGTGAGACATTAACTGTGGCTCTCCAAGTACTGGAACTAATGTGTTTTATTATAAGGCCTCGTCTTAGACAATGCAGAGCTCACATGAAATGCTGAGTAACATTTAAAAGCAGCAGAATGGAAAACCAGCCAGGGAAAACAGCAAATCTGGAAGGCAACAAGCAGCTTGTCCTATCTGAAGCCCAGGGAACAAAAGGAGGTAAGGCAGAGAAAGAACCTTGCTTCCCAGAACAGCTCCTAGCTGAACAAAGAACACAAACCCATTCCATTTTGGAATCAGTTTAGGTCCCTGCCTTGAAGCCAAGCCAAGGTACCTGCCTTGGTATTTTAACCAGTATTACATCTTTGGGATTTTTTAGCACTCTGAAGCCAGAAATTTGAAACAGTATTTTGGCTATTTTGTATAAAATTTGGAACTCATCACTCTGCTCTGAGTCAGAATCCCCCCTGCCCCCTTGTCTTTGAGCTTGCAGTGTCCCAAGGCTGTGTCAAGGAGGTGCTTGCAGTGTCAAGGATGAGAGCAGGAGGTGACAGGCCCTTCTTGTGAAGGGCAGGAGGTGACAGAGCCCTTCCTGCCAGGGGCATGAGGTACCAACCACTTGCGAAATGGCATGACAAAATCATGAGCCAGTAAATGTCCTGACACAGAGGTCATCACCATGGTAACGTTCTGCAAGAGACAGAGCAAGGAAATTAGTGCCCATCACTTATCAAAAACTACCCACAGCCCCCAAATCTCCCTTCAGTTCTCAATTTACATTATTTGTGACACCTTTCTCCTGTTAATCACAGAATGGTTTGGTTGGGAGGGACCTTAAAGCCCATCCAGTGCCATGGGCAGGGACACTTCCACTATCCCAGGTTGCTCCAAGCCCCATCCAGCCTGGCCTTGGGTACTTCCAGGGATGGGGCAACCAAAATTAATACATCATAACAAGCTCTATCCATGGCCTCATGCTCAGTTTTTGTAGGAAGCTCCCAATAGTAAACAGCAATGTATTTCTGATTGACATAAAACCAGAAAGATGCAGAGCAACAAAACAGGTGGTTGAGCAAAGAAAACAACATCTAACTTTTCCTCATCTTTGGGCAGAACATCCCCATGGCTGGAGCCGTGTTTTGTAACTCCTGACAAATGGCTTTTATTAATTAGTATTTATACTTCATTAATCCAGCAGCTGATTGAGAGAAATCTCTTACCTGGCCAAACATCTGGTAGTCATATTCATAGATCTTGTTGAACTTGGAAAACCCTTCTCGCTGAAAGGAAAAGGAGAATTCCTGAGTTTCTGGCTTTTAACAGAAAGCAAATTCTTAATTTTTTTTTTAATTAATTTTTTTAACAAGAAACAAATTCATCCCACCACGCTTTGTCCACACTGGGATGGAGCACAGGAGGCACAGGGGAAAGGAAAACCAGGTACTGGGACTAACAGGAACTGCAGCAAGGGGATGGAAATCTCCAGTATCATTTATGGAGACACTGAAATGGTGATTTCCAAGGTAAGAGGATTTTAAACCGTTCCTGAGGGTGATTCCAGAGTTATCTCCCCATGGATAATGAAGAACTGATTTGTTTAATGGGGCTGGCCAGTGTTCAGAAACTCCTGACAAATTCCTGTCCTGTTCCAAGTGACAAGTAGTGTCCCCAGGGCTACCTCCCACCTACATGGGACTCATGGAAGTTTCTAGATTCTGTATTTGCTTTTTTTACAGAAGCAGGACAATTTCTTGATTGGGACTGTCAGCGCCCAGGTTCTCAATAACACCTTTTATTCAAGTAAAGGAGGTTGGAGCCATGTCAGGGGGTCGGCCTCTTTTCCCAGGTAACAAGTGATGAGAGGAAGGAGCCCCAGGTTGTGCCAGGGAAGATTTAGGTTGGACATCAGGAAGAATTTCTTCATGGAAAGGGTTATCAAGCATTGGAACTGAGGAGGGAAATTTGGAGGCACCACCCCTGGAGGTGTTCAGGGAGTGACTGGAAATGGCACTCAGTGCTCTGGGCTGGGTGACAAGGTGGGGATTGGTCACAGGTTGGTCTCGATGATCTCTGGGGTCTTTTCCAACCTCAGTGATTCTCTGATTCTGGTCTAGAAGCACCTTTGAGTTCCTTTGTTTGGAAACAACAAACTAGTTTGTGATTATGCAAACTGTTAAAGGTCACAACCCAGAGTAGCAGAGAGGAGAGATCTTTGAATTCCTCTTCTCCAAACCACAGCCCATTTTTGCTTTACTTGGTAAACTCCAGTGGATCCCTGACACTTGCTGATGCTGCAGAAGCGGTGCTTTTGGACAGGGAAATGCATGCCAATGGGTGGTGTCAGTTTCTGAAGCCTCTGTCACACTCTGCTAATCCAGGAATGACCCACGGAGCCCTCACCATGGAGCTCAGTGCCTGGGGAAGGCAGCCTGGGCACTGGACTTTAACCACCAGGATCTAAGACTCCCAAATACATTTGGGCAAGCGGAGTTCGTCCACAAAACAAAGCCCTTCTTGTACCCTCGTGTGTTCGGAGACACAAACAGTGCTGATGTGAAGTGTCCATGCCAAGCTCTGCCGAGAGTGCCGGGGCTGCCACACATGGCATGGACCCTCCCCAGCCAGCTAAGCCGCCCCTGTCCGTGCACCAGGGAGCAGCTGGATGTGGGGTGCTCCTACCCGCCGCATCCTGCTGTTGGAGAGCAGGTCAGCGATCCCCCGGGCAGCATCGTTCTTCTCCGCCACGCACAGCACCCTGCGGATCCTCTGCAGCACCAAGTCCTCCGCGGCCCGCGAGAAGGAGCGCCAGGGCTGGGGCAGCATCGTGCCCCTGGTAAAGAGCCGCACGTAGAGGTTCATCCCAGGAGGTAAGGCCGGCTCCCGCGGGGACAGGACATGCTGCTGCTCCGCGTCCCGGGGCCGGACCCTGCCGGGATGCAGAGAGAGCGTAGATGGCACCGCTCAGCCTTTAAGCAGCCACTCCGGGAGGCTCAGGGCAGGCCCCTGGGCGCCGCACGGGGAGGGAGAAGGCGTCACCCCGCTCCAGACGCAGCTGACGGGGGGTCCCGCATCCTGTCCCTCGGCCCTCTCCTGCCCTGACGGGGCTGGAGCGGCCCTCATCTCCCACGGCCGGGGCAGCGCAGCCTCCTCGCCACCCCTGATCCCCCCCGGGCTGTCCGTCAGCGGGGGCAGACCCTTCCCCTTCACTCTCCTTTCCCTTTCCTTTCCCTTCCCTCTTCTCCCCCCGTTCCCCCCTCACCTCCCGATCTCCCGCGCTCTCCTGTCGCTGCCCCTCACCGTCACGTCCTGCCGTAAAGCGCACCCGCGGCTGCGGCAGAGAACTACAACTTCCAAGATGCCCCGCGGCGCCCCTCTGTGTCCCCTCCCGCCGTGGCCCCGCCTCGATTTCCTCGCAGCCGCTGGGCCCGTCCCAGGATCGGCAACGACAAAGGCCGACGACGGTAAAAATAAACAACTCCAGCTGAGGAAGAGGAGGAGGCGGTGGCGTCGCTTCCTGCCGGCGGGGTCGGAGGCCGCGCGTCATGTGACTCCAAGATGGCTGCGGGGCCGTGAGGAGGCGGTGGCNCCCGGCGGTGGCGGGGGGACCGGGGGCGCGTCGCTGCTCCATGTCGGTCCCGTCCTGCGGGAAATATGATCAGCGCCCCTGACGTGGTGGCCTTCACCAGGGAGGAGGAGCTGGAGGATGATCTGTACCGCGAGCCCCCTCTGCCCGAGGAGTACTCGGTGCCGCTGTTCCCTTTCGCCGGCCAGGGCGCCAACCCCTGGGCCAAGGTCGCCGGCTCCAAGTTCACCCGGGATTTCATCCTCATCTCCGAGTTCTCGGAGCAAGTGGGGCCCCAGCCCCTCCTGACCATCCCCGATGACGCCAAAGTGTCGGGCACCTTCGATCTCAATTATTTCTCCCTGCGGATCATGTCTGTGGATTACCAGGCATCCTTTGTGGGGCACCCTCCCGGCTCTGCCTACCCGAAGCTGAACTTTGTGGAGGATTCCAAGGTGGTGCTGGGAGACTCCAAGGAAGGGGCCTTTGCCTACGTGCACCACTTGACCCTGTATGACCTGGAAGCCAGGGGCTTTGTGAGGCCCTTCTGCATGGCCTATATTTCTGCTGACGAGCACAAAATCATGCAGCAGTTTCAGGAACTCTCCGCCGAGTTCTCCAAAGCCTCCGAATGCCTGAAGACGGGGAACCGGAAAGCTTTTGCCAACGAACTGGAAAAGAAACTGAAAGATCTTGACTACACCAGGACTGTCCTGCACAACGAGACCGAGCAGCAGAAGAAAGCCAACGACAAGGGGTATTACACAACCCAGGCCATTGAGAAGGCCAACGAGCTGGCCAGCGTGGAGAAGTCAATCATCGAGCACCAAGACCTGCTGAGGCAAATCCGGTCGTATCCTTACAGGAAGCTGAAGGAGTCTGAATTCCATCCCTACGAGCCGGAGTGTGCCCTGGACCGGGCTGACGTGGACGGTGATCAGGACCCGACTGCCTCTGATCCTGCT
This sequence comes from Rhipidura dahli, assembly GCA_013399225.1. Lineage (NCBI taxonomy): Eukaryota > Metazoa > Chordata > Aves > Passeriformes > Rhipiduridae > Rhipidura > Rhipidura dahli. Next base: position 201,563 of record VXAC01000707.1, on the reverse strand, counting down.
GAGCCTGGTGAAACTCACCTTTACACCCACATGCCATCCTACACCCCCAAGCTCATCAAAGCCAAGTCTGCCAAGTGCTTTGACAAGAAGCTGAAGACACTGAAGGAACTCTGTGATGTTTATTTTTTCACCCAGACCCTTGACCAGTTGCACCATATCGAGAGGACTTTTCGAGGTGATGTGTGTTACCTCCTGACAGAGCAGATCAGCCGGGCTCTCCTAAAGCAGCAGAGTGTCACCAACTTCCTCTTTGAGGATGTGTCTTTCCTAGATGAAAAACCTCCTGAAAAGCAGTACAGAGGCTGCCAAGGGCTCGGCCAGGATGCCATAGATGAAAAGTGTCCAGATGAGTCCCTTGCTCCGAAAGTGGTCATCAGCCTGGGCTCCTACAAGTCCAGTGTGGAGTGTGTGCCCATCAAGATGGAGCAGGAAATGGAGGACTCTGAAGAACCCAAAATATCTGAGTCTGTGATGTCTGAGCATCAGGAGAACCTGGACTATCTGGATGCAGATATCAAAGGCAGTATCAGTAGCGGGGAGAGCATCGAGGTGCTGGGAACGGAGAAGTCGGGATCTGGGCTCACAAAATCGGAAAGCCAGGCCAGCCTGCCCGTCATTCCCAGCCCCCAGGCGGGCCGGAGCAAGGTGGGCAGCCGGCGCACGGTCAGCGAGGACAGCATTGAGGTGCTCAGCACGTGTCCCTCCGAGTCCCTCATCCCAGAAGATTTCAAAGCGAGCTACCCAAGTGCCATTAACGAGGAGCCCTACGTGGATGACGACGAGGGAGGCCTTCGCTTCACCCCCAGACTGAATCCAGGCGTCAATGATGGGCAGGACGACGTCTCAAAGCAGGAAAGCTTAGTGCAGGTGGATGCTGCCTGTTGTATCAGGAAGGAGAGTCCCAACTTCCTGGAGCCCCTGCCTGAGCTGGGGCAGAAGCCGTGCGAGGAGGACGGGGTGGTGCGGATCCCCCCGCAGCCGTACCGGCCGGCTGAGCAGGGGCTGCACGGGGGCTTCCCCTCCCACGACGGCCTCTCGGGAGGGCTCCTGCCCTACGAGCTCGACTCGCGCTACCTGACGGGCAGCAGGGAGGTCAGTAAGAGCAGCCTGGACGAGTGCTCGGACTCTATGAGCTACATCAGCAGCGCCGCCTCCACGTGCTCCGACAGGACCCCTTCTCCCGCCCACCTGGCCTGCGCCGCCGGGGAAAGGCACAGAAAGAGGGCCGGGCAGAACGCGCTGCGCTTCATCCGCCAGTACCCCTTTGCCCACCCCGCCATCTACTCCCTGCTCAGTGGGAGGACCCTGGTAGTCCTGGGGGAGGACGAGGCTATGGTCAAGAAGCTCGTGACTGCGCTCTCCATCTTCGTGCCCAACTGCGGTGTGTATGCCAAGCCCGTGAAGCACTGGGTCACTTCCCCTCTGCACTTGGTGGATTTCCAGAAGTGGAAGTTGATCGGACTCCAGAGGTAAATCCGAGGATCTGTTTGCTTTAATATGGTCGAGGTGTGTGGTAAGAAGTTCGTCTCAGAGGGCAGTGGGTGTGCAGGGGTGGTCTCTTAATTACTGACACAGCTGCCATGGATTTCTGCTGGTGAGATTTATTTTGGAAAAGGAGTAGATTTGTCTCTTTGTATTCAGCTTCACTTGAGAGTTAATGCTTAAAACACCTGCTGGGCACTTGCTGCCTGCCCCAGGTGAGTTACTTGGCCAGGAAGTTTCCTTCTGGTTTAGGTCTTTGCCTGGCAAAGCAGGGAACAAACACCAGAGTCCTGCTGGGTTCCTGGATGATCTGATACAAATGTTCCTGGAGTCTCTTGTGTGCTCTGCTTTGCCATATCCTACTGGAACTCTTCTCACATTTCTAGCTGGAATTTTAGGGTCAGTGGTGCTGTGCTGGGGGGAGGGTTTTTTCTTGTGGAGCCTGTTGAAGAGGTGATGATATCTGTAGGTCAGAATTGGAGTGCAGCACCTTGGGCTGTGCTGGTGAGGAAGAAAGGCCTTGGAGTTGTGCAGTTGCAGTGTTGGGATTGTAAGAAACCTCTGCTTAGGGTGAGGACTGTCCCAAAAACAAGTGCCCCTTCCCAACACCCAGTCCTGAAATGTGGTTTCACAGCTCATATTAGCAAAGAGTGTTTGCTCAGCTCAAGGGCCCTGCCCTTGTTGATGTTATGAAAAGGATTTTTTTGTGTGGTCCAGGATGTGTTCTGTGCTTTGGGTGCAGGTATGGCAGGGAATGGCCACTGCTGTCACCAGCGTGGAAAACATGAGTCAGAGTGGCAGCCCAGTGCTCAGAGCCGGGCTGGAATAGCTCCTGCAGGAGTGTTTGTAAACAGCAGGAAAATTAAAACACAGAAACCTGCTTTCTGAGCTGCAAAGTACTGTATTGCTGGGGGATGTGGATGGTGAAATTATCCAAAACTGTGAGTTTGCTTTCATTCCTATGCTCATGAGGCAAGATAACAGCTCTACCAACAGCTGCTCACAAGCTCTGTCTGTCAGTGAGGTTTTTAAAAGCCCCAAGTGTTTACTCATTGCTCAATGTTTGCGGTTAGATGCAATTTTTATAAACAGAAATCTTTATTTAAGAGCTGTCTGTTACATGTGTCAGTCATTTCAGCTCTCCTCCGTGGAATGTTAATTAAGTGTTGAGTTTAATGTGGGTGCTCTCCACAAACCATTTGTATGAGGGTTCTGGGAAGGAACTTAGATGCTAAACTATTTATTCCAGTAAGGATCCTCTGTCTCCGAAGGCCAGGTGCTGCCTGGGCACAGGGGCAGCCCCTACCCCAGTTGGAGCTTCCAGTGTGAGGCTGGGAGCTCTATCTCAGCCCAGCAACTGTCACCACAAAGAATGGAGGAGCTGAAGGTTTGCGTAGGCTCGTAATTTGCATTTCAATAACATTAGGCTAAGCTTGGTGGGTAATTGTATCTGCTGTGGGTTTGCTCCTGAGTGCACCTGAAGGACAAATAGCCAGGGAATGCTGTGGGTTAAGGATGGTTCTCCCTTTCAGGAAATGCAGAAGGTTCTGCTTCACTCAGGGCTTTGACCACCTCAGAGCAACTCCCTCCCAAGGCAGTTTGGGGGGAACATGGAGCTCTTGGAAAGGGGGGACTGCTTTGTGTTTCTGAGTCACATCGAGAAGCTTCCAGCTGCTGCGCGATGTGTCTGTTCACCAGAGATGTCCTGTCAGTCCCTTTCCATGTCACAGAGGGAGAAAGCTGACCTGAAAGCTGAAATGTGGTGGTTTATGCTGTAACAAGCACAGTACAGATCAGGGCATGTGGGGATCCAGGGAACCAAGGTTTCTTTGGGATCTGGCATGCTGGAGAGCCTATTTGTCCCCTCTCTTCCATGGAAGGCTTTATCCACCCACAGCTCATCACCTAGAGGGAAAGTACGCGTGCTAGAGGGCACGGACACACCCTGCTGCTTAATTATTGGCTCCCCTCCAGATGTGATCTCTCTCTTGCTGTTCCAGGACAGTGTCCCCTGCCGGGGTGAACGTGCTGCACGCCCTGAGCCGGTACAGCCGCTACCTGAGCATCCTGGATGCCGACAGCAAGACCCTGCGCTGCCCTCTCTACAAGGGCACCGTGGTGGCCCGGCTGGCCGACCACCGCACACAGATCAAGCGCGGCAGCACCTACTACATGCACGTCCAATGTATCCTCACCCAGCTGTGTTCTAAAGCCTTCCTCTTCACCTTCTGCCATCATTTGCACCTTCCCATCAGCGAAAGGGAGCCGGAGGAATCCATTGTGAATCGCAGGATTAACTTCCTAAAGCTTCAACTGGGCCTTGCCAATGAAGATATCAAAATCGTGCAGTACTTGGCTGAGCTGCTGAAGCTGCACTACATTCAGGAACCGGGGCAGGGGGGCAACCCCCTGCTCAGATTTGACTATGTTCCCAGCTTTTTGTACAAAATCTAGTCTTGCACAGGCTGTGTGCCTGCGTGCTTGGAGTCTGACAGAGCTCATCCGTGCTTGACATTGCCGCTGTCTGCAGTAGCTCTCACCCATCAGGAAGGGGCCCGGGTGTTCGTGTCTCTGCTCTGCCGAAATCCAGGTGTGCAGGAGCGGACTTCTGGGTGTTCCCTGTAGCCAAAAGTGTAGATGTTCCATCACATAAACCATCGGGCACTCTGTAAATGTTAGAAGGGGCACTGTTATATTTTAAAGTGGATCATAGAAGCATCCCAGGGGGGTTATGGCATGGAGAGAGGTGGGCTGTCTTGGGGATCAATACTGACTAGTGTGCAGCCCCCCATACAGCACAGTGCTCTGCATGCTTCTGCCAGAACCCTGAGCACTGTCAGTCCCTTCCATGGAGCCGGGGCTGTGACCAGAGGTGTAAAGGCCACATGAAGTTTTTGATCCACTGATGTGTCTGTCATGTGAGTGTAGCTCAGAGCCCCCTGGCAGGGTGGCAAGCTCGCAGGTCTGTTGCAGCCACAGTGGATGGTGTTCCTTCCTGCACTGAGTTTCTTGGCACTTCCCAAGACAGGTTGTCCCTGGGTGAGTGGGAGCACAGCGGAGGCACACGTGCTTCTCTCCAGAAAGGGTTTGCCAGTTGTTCCCAGCTTTGCTAAAATCAGGAAGGTGGAAGCTCCCTAACGCTGGCGGGCCCCGAGGCGCTGGCCGCTGTGAATGTAGAGCACTGTGCCTTGTTCATTTGTCGCGTCCGATTTGCTGGGCGGCCTCCGAGTGGGCTGGAGGGAGACTGGGAATCCTCAAAGCGTGTCAGGTCAGGGCTGGCTTTTTAAGGACGGAAAGGAAATGAAGGAGGGTGAGGGTCCTCATTTTTAGGTGCTTTTTGTGCTGGGGAAATGATGCAATTCAGCTGGAGCCATGCTGTGAGACAGCAGACTATTATCGCAGGCTGCCTGGCTGGTGATGTATGAGTGCTCAGGAGAGATCGGGGATGAATGTACTGGATTCCATGTTGTATCCATAATAGTTTACTTTATTTTTTTGTTGAGGAGTTGGTGTTTGTGCTTTGTGGTAAAACAGGGCTGGTGTCACTGCGTGCTGCTCCTGGCTGAGCCGTTGTCACATCTCGACTACCTCTCCTGGGGCTCCTGGGTGGCTGTGGATGGGGCAGAACTGCTGCTCTCTGAGCCTGGGTACTGAGAACTTTTCCTTTCAAAGCTTCTGTGCCATAAAGGATGTACCACACACGTGGTGACACTCCCAGTTTGTTCCTGTCAGTAACAAAAGCTTTGTGCCTGGGCACAGCACTTCCCTCTGGAGTCTCATAGGTGATGCTGGACCTGGGCTGCTCTGCCCAATGTCATGTGGCAGTAGCAGCTCCTGAGGTACTTTTAAGTAAGAAAAGTCTTGCTAGGAAAGATAATCTTGGTTTTAATTCTTTTTAATGCTGATTATGGAGTAAGAACAGCTGGGACCGTACAAGAGCTGATCTGTTCTTTGGTTTGTTGTTTTTTTTTAAACTTCTGTTTATGGTGATAATGTAAGTCAGCTTTGGAAAAGAATGTGATCTTCCTTCTGAGCCCAGGAAGTTTCTGTGTACAGCCTGGGGTTCCCCAGCATGGCTTAGACCCCTCTGAGACTTACTGTGAGACCTGCACTGCTCCAAAACCATGTCCTGCAGGCAGGGAGACTCCTTGGGGAGGCTGTCATTTTGCACCAGCATCTGTGCCTCAGGATTGTGCCACCTCCTTCTCTCCCTTGGAAAGGGCTCTCTGGGGTAGAAACCAACAGGGCAGAAAGGCTGTTTTGAAGGTTATTGCTGTCTGTGGTGGCTCAGCCAAGTTGGCCTCGTGGTACTCTCCAGAGAGATTTCCTGTGTCAGCGGTTGCTTGTGATGCTGTTTCGAGGTTGTGGTTGGAAGCAGTTTGGTGTGGCCTTTGCTGAAGGTGAGCAGGGTCCCTCTAGGGCTGCTCACCTCTACAGCATGTTTAAAGCCTTTTCCTCTCCTGCCTGTGCCCTCCTGTCTCATGTGAACTGAGTCTGCTGGTGAAAGGCCTCCGTGTCCATCAAATTGGCTGCTTCCTGAAGTGACTCAGGGTGCCCCTCTGGTTGCATCATGCACTCAAATTTCCACACTGAAGCTGAAGTGAGATTCCCTAGGGGAAGAGGCATCTGAGTAAGTGAGTAATGCAGGTGACACCAGGCAGATGAAAGCTCCCAGCGTCCTGGTCTGGAGCAGGGCTCAAAACAGGAGCTTGTTTCCTGCTGAAAAACAACCTAGTGCTGTTTGGGTTATAGGAGGGAGGGAGGGACAGACTTTTTTCCTGCTGACTCACTCATGTCTTCCTCCAGTGCAGAGTGGGAGAGGTGATTAGTGGTGGTTCATCTTAGTCACAGTGGTCTCGACCTGTGGTGTTCAGCTGTGCTCATAAAATGATAAATAACTCACTTCTTGCTCCCTCTGTCCAACCTGTAGTATCTGGTATCCGAGGCCATGTTGAGCAATACTTGCACTACCACCTGTCTGACCTGCTTCACCTCTCCACCACAAAGCAGCTCTGATTGGGGAGGATGCCCTGGGGGCTTGGCTGGAACATCACCCAACGGGAGCTCTGGGATTATCTGCAACTGGGAGCTGTGGAGAAACACGCCCTGAAGTGCTTGTCCTCCTCTCAGCAGTGTAACCTCTGAACTTGGACTGGAAAGGGGAAGTTAAGACCAGGGTGTGGTACCTCGGTGTATTTGGAGCCCTCTCTGCTTGTGGTGGCAGAAACTGGGGGGATTCCGAGTGCAGCTGGTGTTTGGGAGCTGAATTTCTCTTTCCTTTGTAATTTCTCTGTCTCTGTTCTTCTGCTCCTGTACAATACAGATCCCTGTATTGGCACTTTAGGACTTTCCCCCATGTCTGCTGTGGTACCTCACCAGTTTCTGATATTCACAGACTAACAGCAAGCCACAACCTTTGCACTGGTAGCTCCCGCCATGACTTCTGGCACCGAACTGTGTGTCACCATCTTGCCTGAGCCATCCTTTCACCAGGAGCAGGGTGGGTTCCTGGCAGTGGTAGTGCCATCCTCACCAGCCTTTCAGCTGCCAGAGCCAGCGGTGCCCTGCATGGCTGTCTCCTGCTTCTGTGAGTGCTGCCAGCCCAGCATGTCCCCGCTCCCGCACGGCCACACTGGCTCCCCCCTCGCTGCCAGGGAGAGGAGCTGTTCGACCTGACCGAGAATCCATCAGTGCAGAAGCCTCCCCCGGCCAGGAGGGAGGACTCCCGTTTCTCACTCCTCTTCCCAACTGCCAGCCCTTGCTCTGCTCTCCACTAACCTGCTGCTTCCAGCTCCCACCCCAGGAGGGTCAGCCATAGCTGTAGGTGATCTTAACCCTACACAGGTTTCATTTCTCAGAGAACAGTGCTCAGATTTCCTTTCATCTGATAGCAATCACTTCTGAGCAGCTCCACAGCTGCCTTGCCTTGGCAGAGAGGAGCTGCCTGTACTCTAGCAATATTCACCAGGGTGGGAGAGGCACTCCAGGGGTGGGAGCTGATGGTTCCGTGTTCCCAGGCCAGTTCTTTGGGTTTTAAGTACAAGGGTCCTGTGCCCCCTGGTCTGGTGGTGGGGGACAGCCCATGCTGCAGATTTCGGGAGCTGGGCAGGACCCGAGGCTTGTAGCAGCACAGTGAGAAGGCTCCTGTCACAGGGTGTGAGGGAATTCAGGGAGCTGCCCAGGCTGCAGGAGAACACCTGCCCCAGAGCACAATGTCAGAGCATCAAACTGCACCCCGATGTTGGAGGGGCCGCAAACCCCCCACCCACTGCTCCCCCAGACAGAGTTAACTGGAAGGCAGAAGCAGGGTACCCGGTCCTGCCGGTGGCACAGCCACCAGCACGGGGATGGGGCTGGGCTCGGAGCTGCCTCTGAAGGCTGCCAGGAGGCTGTGATGAATTCTCATTTTAAAAGCACTGTATCCTATTCCTGCATGTTGAGTTCCGTGTGTGTGCCTGTGCGTGCTGAATGCTTGCGTCAGTAGTTAGGGCGAGTGTGATTGGGAGAAATCCAAGAAGCATGTCTTAGTGTCGTGCTGTAAATGTTACTGCACAAGAGTTTAACAGATGTTAACACCAAATGACTAGTCTGAGAAATGTACTTTTAAAAAAAATATTTATTTGGGTTCAGATATTTTTGAAATACAAAAAAAAAAAAATTGGTCGTATTTTTTAAAGCTTATAATTCTTGTCATACATTGTGGTTAAATTCTTAATTTTACCGTGCTTATTAAAAAATGGTTCAACCTAAGCTTTGTGCTAAGGGGTCTGAGAAAGTACTGGAGGCTCTGGTTAGGATGGGATGATGATCCCAGGAGGGATGTTTGGGACAAGGCTTGGCCTTGTCATTGCCTGTGGAGGTGGCAAGGCACATAGGATGAGGGGGAATCCTTGAGGCTGAAACCAGGGGTACTTTTAGTGGCTGTGGGGTCTCTTGTGCAGCAGGAGCCCTTGTCCCTCATGCTGCTATGGGCAGGATGTCCAGGGAATGTGGACAGACCAGCCTAAATCCAGCTGCTGCTCCACAGCCAGCAAGGAGCTGGGTGCTACCTGGCCATGAGGTGAGGGTGACCTGGTGCTTGGTCCCAGTGGTGACACACTGGTGAAGGGCTGGGGTCCCCATGGGGTTTGTACTCAGGGGGTTCCTGTGCCCCACATGGGAGGGGAAAGGGGAGTAAGAACCAAAGGAGGAGCTGCTGCTGCAGTTCCAGCAGGGAAGTGCTAGGAGAAGGCACTGGGGTGTTGGTCTCAGGCTGGGGATGTGAGCGTGCCATGATCCCGGGTACTCCCATGGCTCCAGGAGCAGGCAGGGCTGTGTCCCCTTACAGGACAGGCAGCCCCGGGAGCGGGAACGTGGCTGCGAAGGCTTCTACCTCTTCCTTCAGTGCCTTCAGCTCCCCGCGGTATTTTGGCTCCTCCAGTTTGTCCTTGAATTCCTTCAGCGTGGCCTTGGGGCTCATGTCCTTCTGCACGCGCAGAGCCAGCTCAATCCCTGCCAGGATGGGAGATGTCTTGGTCAGCCCTCACAGTTGCTGCATCCCACAGCTCTCCCAGCCCTGCTGCTTCCTGGGACACAGCCCTCCCTCCCACCTGAGGGACTTGCTGCCCTGGGAAACAAGTTGGAACTCCTGAGGACAACTGGGAGAAAACTGTGAGAGGGACAGGCTTTCAGCTCACTGCCTGTGCAGTGGGGAGAGTTTGGCTGGTCCCAGCTGTGGCCAGATGTCCGCACCCACATCCAGATCTGCAGGCAGGGTGGTTATTCCTCATTTGCAGGTGTGATCCCTTGCCAACTGTGGGGATGGCTCCAGCGTGGTACAGCTGGTGCCTCCTCACCCAGGGAGCTGCCCTGGCCCAGGCTGGTGCTGAGAACCAACCCCACACACCCCCGGCTCACCTCTGTGGATGTACTGGGCCACCTTGCGGAAATCGTCCTGGCGGAAGCCGCGGGAGGTGAGAGCTGGCGTCCCAAACCGGAGGCCGCTGGGGCGCAGGGCGCTGACATCACCTGCACCACAACAAGGCACACCAGGTGACCAAACCTGGCACCAAAACCACCACCTGTGGGATTTCAGCCTGGCTCCTGGAGCGGACCAGGAGCTGGTAGAACTTGTGGGATTTCTCACCAGGGCACGTGTTCTTGTTGCAGGCGATGGAGCAGAGCTCCAGCACCCTCTCAGCCCGGCCGCCGTCTGTGCCTTTGCTGCGCAGGTCCACGAGGATCAGGTGGTTGTCAGAGCCCCCTGCAAAGAGAGGGGTTTGGTGGGGATGTGGGACTGGGGAAATGCTGCTCCCACAGGAACCTTCAGCACAAAAAAGACTTGATATTTAACCAGGGCTGAGGAATTGCACCAATACAGCCCTGCCCATGGTGTCTATGAAGTGCTGCCCTGGTCAGACCCCAGGGTCACTCCCATCCCACTGCGAAGACGTGTCCTCACCTGTGACGATGTCATAGCCCATCTCCATCAGTGCTGTTGAGAGTGCCTTGCAGTTGGCCACCACCTGCTGCTGGTAAGCCTTGAACTCAGGTGTCATAGCCTGATGCAGCGCCACGGCAATCCCTGCGGAGGGAGGCAGGCCAGGGTCACTTTTGGGGGGCTCCCACCAGCAGAGCTGGAGATGCATGGCACTGCCAGCAGAAGCCATCCTGGAGCCAAACTAACTAATGGACTGATCCTTCCTTTCCCCTAACCAGGCTGGCAGCATTGCCATGAGCCAAAACACAGGATTGGAAAGGCTTGGTCCCTCCTTGGGCAACCTTTGCCAGCTTTTTGCCACAGTGTCCCCAGGCTGTGAGCCCTGCAAGGTAACTGGAGCCTCTTGTGCTGCTGGGAGTCAGAGCCCTGCCAGGACACCTTTACCAGCTCCCTCTGCCATGCTGGAGCTGGCAGCCAGCCCAGTTGCATACCTGCAATGGCGTGGTTGTGTGGGCCTCCCTGCAGCCCTGGGAACACTGCCTGGTTGATGAGGCTCTCCAGGTTGTAGAGGGTCTCCTTGCCTGTCTTGGGGTCCACACTGCGAGTGCCTGCAGGAGAGGGAGGACATGGTCACAGGGGAGCAGCACAACCACCCTTCTCCCATGAGCTGCTTTCATCCCCCAGCTGCTCAGAGCAGGGCTGGTGGTTGTTCCTCTTCAAATCTGAGCCAGGGTTAGCCCAGGGAGGCTCCGCAGATGCTCCCAGGATCTTTCTGCCCTCCCTCCTTCCCAGTCAGAGCAGGAAGGAGCATTAACTTGCAGCATTTCCCCACCACCAGAGCCAGGTCGGGCACCTTTGCGATAGAAGATCATGCCGGCCCTGCAGCCCCGCAGGGTCTTGTGGGTGGTGGTGGAGACGATGTCGCAGTGGTCGAAGGGTGAGGGCACCACGCCGGCAGCCACCAGCCCACTGATGTGGGCCATGTCAGCCATCAGATAGGCCCCATTGTCGTCGGCGATCCTCCGCATGCGGGCGTAGTCCAGGTTCCGCGAGTAGCAGCTGACACCTGCAGAGAGAGGCGATGAGAGGGGACAGGAACAGATGTGCCGGGACCCTGGGACAGCCGCAGGATCAGGCTTGCGGTGCAGACAGCCCAGCTGAGGACAGTACACAAGCTCCTTCCAGGTGGTTGTGTTAGAGGTTTCCTCCTGGCTCTGCAGCATCCATGGACTTAAAGGCATGCTGCTGGCTTCAGGGAGCCGCCCCCACCCAGGCTGTGCCACCAGGGAGGGCAGTGCAGGTGTGATCCTTACCTGCTATGATCAGCTTGGGGTGGAAGAGCCGGGCATTCTCCTCCAGCTGGTCATAGTCGATGTAACCGGTCTTGGGGTTGACCTGGGAGAGGAAGAGGAGGGTTCAGCCACCTCACTGTGATGAAGACCAGCTGCAGTGCTGTCCTGCAGGAGGGGCTGCCAGCATCCTGATGCTGGTACTTTTAACTTTAGGAGGCACCAACATTTATGATAACTATAATATCTCCTCTGGCTGGAGCAGCTCTCTGTACCTTGTAGGGCATGGACTCGAAGAAGACAGAGGTGGCAGAGATCTTCTTCTTGTCCGTCATGAACCCATGGGTGAGGTGGCCACCGTCAGGCAGGTCCAGCCCCATGATCCTGCCATGGGGCTCCACCAGGGCCGTGTACACTGCAAAGTTTGCAGGTGACCCTGCAGAGAGAACACACTGGGCTGGTTACGAATGCTGGGGCACACAGAGGCCTGGGCAACTGGCTTGGCTCTCTTGAGCACTCCAATACCTGAGTAGGGCTGGACATTGACTCCCCATTTCTGGGGGTCGAGGCGGTAGGCCTGCAGGGCCCGCTTCTGGCACAGCCTTTCCAGCTCATCCACAAACTCTGTCCCGCCATAGTACCTGCAGTAAAGGACAGGGTGAAAACAAATTCATTACTCAGAACAGTCCCAAGCTGCAGAGAAACTGGGCTGATGCCCTGTTTGTGCAGCCACAGCACATGTGACCCTGATGAGACTGTCCCACGTGTGGCCAAGGACAGGGGCTGAGAGGGTCGGATCGTGTCCTGGTAGAGCTTGGCTGCCAGCATAAGGACATCACTTCCTTCCCAGAGGTAAGGCCTGGCAGGATGGGGGGGTTCCTCTCCAACCCTGTGAGGGTTTGGGTTGGTGGGACTTGGCCCCAGTCCCATACCTCTGTCCTGGGTAACCCTCAGAGTATTTGTTGTTCATGCAGGATCCCAGGGCCTCCAGGACCGCTCGGCTTGCGAAGTTCTCTGACGCAATTAACTCCAGCCCCAGCCTCTGCCGCTGCTTCTCCTTCTTGATGATGCTGTGCACCTTTGGGAGAGGAGAGAAATGGCTTCATGCGTGCTGGCTCTGCACGGAGACGTGGATGCTCCACCATAGGGTATGCACTCCTGGGGGGAACAGGGCTTGGAGAGGGGCCTGGAAGGGTGCTGGAGAAGGGAGACACGATCCCTTTTTGGTACAGCTGATCCCAATCGGTCACAGAGAGTATGGATGGGTTCCAGAAGCTCAGCCTTGGACCCTGGCTCGAGGAGGTCAGCATCCCCACGGCTGGCTGGGAGATGAATGAAGCAGCTGGGCAGGAGCCAGAAAGGGGCTCTCACCTCTGGGTCGTTGGTGTCGAGTGGCTCCATCACCATCTTGTTATGGGAGGCCCAGAGCTCGGCGCTGGGGAGGCCCTGTGTTGAGCTCGCCATGGTGCTGAAGCTGTGTCTGGGTCACCTGCCGTGGGAGAGGGGAGTCTGTGGGATGGCAGAGGGGCTGGTGCCTCCTCATCTCCCTGGGTGCTACCTGCTGCCATCCCACATGTTCCCTGAGAACAGCCATGGGCTGTTGAGTGAGGAAAACACAACCCTCAGGCTTCCCCTGCTGCTTTAAGATTGGTTTGTTAATTAGACTGTTTTGATAATTTCTAATACTCTCCCATCACCACCCCTCCCTGAGCTCCCCCTACCCAGCTTAGCAGTGCCTGATGTTTAATTTCAAGGGCAGTGAAGTGCTCTTGCCCACAGATCTCAATTTTACACGTTGTGACGCCCAGCACATTTAAACCTCTTGGCTGCTTTCCCTTGGGCAGAACCCCAGCAGGCCAGAGTCCTGCCCCAAACCCTGACTGAAGCATCTTGTGGAGCTGAGAGGCCCCGACAGGCAGCAGCTCTTCCTCTGCTTGGCTCCATAGCACGTGTGATGTCCAGGCCTGGCGGGAGCCCTCTGGCCCAATCAATGCCACTGCTGCTCTTGGGGAAGGAGTAACAGCCCAGCTGCTGCCTTGGCAGAAAACAATGCATCCTTTTACTCATTAACCCTGCAAGGACGGGTGAAGGGCCGTGACCAGGTTATTAAGCAATCCCACATGGTTTCCTTGTGCCAAGCTGCCAAAGTCCATTCATGGTGCTCTCGCTGGGCAGGGATGCTCAGCCACGCTCTGGACCAAGCCCAGACCTCACTGGCAGAGTGGGAATCCTCATTACCAGAGAGGCTGGGTTGGGCAAAGGGCTGCGAGGGGAAGTGCTCTGGCTCAGAGCAGGATGCCTGGGTCCTGCATGTGCCCCCAGCACAGGCTGCAGCAGCATTCTCACTACTTTTGGCTCAGGGGGCACAGAGCTCCCATTCCCAGCCAGGATGAGACCCCCCCCACCATGTCTCCTCTGATAGAGGACATCAGTCCAGCCCTGGCAGTTCACCCGTCGAACCCCATCCCCGAAGCTCCATCCCCATCTAGTTCTGCACCCCCTGTAACCTGATGCCACCACCTCCCACATCCCGAGAGGCTCCCGGTGACGTGCCCCCATCTGCTCTGCCCCGGGCGGCAGGGACCGGCGCTGCCTGCCCGCGGTCGCCCGCAGCGGGATGGGATGCCGTGCCGTGCCATGCCATGCCATGCCGTGCCGTGCCGTGCCCTAGCCCTGCCCTCCCCGCGCCGCACGGTCCTTACCCGATCCTGA
>VXAC01000707.1:101604-177779 GCA_013399225.1 Rhipidura dahli | reverse complement strand
GGGGGGGCGTCGCCTCGGGCCCGCCCCGCCCCGCCCGCGCTCCCTCCCTCACGCCCCGCCGCCATCTTGCCCGCGGAGCACCGGAGGGGCTGAGCTCTGCCGCCGCCTCTGCCTCTCCCCCTCCTTCCCCTCCGGCCGGGCCGCCTTTTCCCGGCGCCGGGGGGCCGGAGTCGGCAGGTAAGGCCTTCAGCGAGGGGCACTTCCACCCGCTCAGCCCACTTCAGCCGGCTGTGTGAGGGCAGGACATCCCCCCTTCCCCACACGGGGTTCTGACGCCTGAGGAATGGGCTACGTCGCCCTCCCCTCAGGGGATGGACACCCTCCCGGAAGGCCCCTTTTTGGGGTTGCTCGGCCTCCCCGCAAGCCCCACAGGCGAGGGGGCAGCGGCGTGGGGCTGCGGCGTGCCCGGGCCGCTCTCGGGGAGGAGGGATGGGATCCACAGGGCCTGTGTAACCCACCTGGAGCATCTGAAGGACCGGTAGGGAGGTGTGGGCTGGAAGGGTCTGTTAGCCCAGGGGGATCGGTGAACGTAGAGGGACGGGAAAATTCCCTTTGGCGAGATTGGTGAGAGGGTGCAGATTCCCTCCATCCCATGGGGTCCATTCCTTAGTACCATGGTTATCCCATCCACTTGTTCCTGCCTCTGTTGCTTTGTGTGTGGACATGCTCAGTTCATGGAGGCATAAAGCCATGTGTGCTCAGTAATTGTTGTGCTCATCATGATGTGTCTGTGTAATTGTGTGCAGCCCAAAAGGAAAGGCAGGAGTTTGTGCTGCAGCTTGTTCTGTGGTGCTTGTGTTCAACCGTGGAAGGTTGGCCCGCCTCAAACCAGAGGGTTCTGGTCCCGTCTACCCCTGTGGAGTCATGTCTTTGCACATCTAATAAAGTTCTGTGAGCTTGCTTTCATCCCAACACCTGTTTGAAGGTTGATATATCCGTGTGACTCTTGAATTGCAACTTCCCTTCCCACACACACCATAGCCCACTTGTAGCTGCTGAAGTGCATCCACAAGAAAGTCCTTGACCTGTAGTTATGTGAAGAGCAATGTTCACCGTTGCTCGTAAATACATCACTATCTTACTGTGGTGTAAAGTGCACCCTCAGCAATAGTTGGGAGCCAACGACTCATCTTTTCAGATTTCATAATGCTCCTCATTTCCCTAATCCATGAAACAAAGAAGACATGTGGTTGTATAAAAAATATGCCATCTGAACACTCTGTGGATGCTTTTAGTAACATGGAAAGTTGCCTCCACGCTGTTCCCATCCAGGCACACAAGCAGGGTGCTCTCAGGTGATGGTCTGAGATCTAAAAGCGTTTCAGGTCTGTGCTCACTCTGGTGATCAAGATGGATCTTGAACACTGTTGTGAATATTTGATGTGTGATGGCCATTAGCTGACAGCTGGGAGTTGCAGAGAGTGAGCAGCAGAACAGAGAAACAGTAGCTAGGAAATGGGGTTTTTTTTAGGTACTTAGTTTGAGAGGGATACAGGTCTTGCTTTAGGGATATGGGGGGGCCCTTCTGGTGTTTGTGCAGTGAAACATTCAGACGTTCTGGGGGCTGGAATGGTTGCTGTTTGTGCTTGGTCTCAGCACAGTTTGGATGTTTCTGATGACAGGCTGATTTCCATTCACAGCAGTTGAGCAGAGCTCAGCCTTGGCATCAACAGATTTTTTGTTAGGGAGGGTCCTGACTTGACTTTGGCTCTTCACAAGTGTGAATTAGATTCCTCTGCCAAAGCTAAACTGAGTGAGACTGTGTCTGGTTGTCAGGGAGGTGTGAAGGAGTTTCATTACAGACCTAGCCAGCTGTTCCTGTAAATACAAAACTCTTGTTTTTCTTTTAGTTGCTGTTTTGGAGTACTTAATAGATGATACATCATCAGCTTTTTCTAACCAATTACATGTGACTATTAGATAATGCTGTTTCTCAGCAGGGACATGTTTACCAGGAAAGAAGTTACTGATTTAGCTGTAACTTTAAATTATGCTACTCACATTTAATATTTCCAGTCCCCTACATAATACTGAAATGGATGATGAAGGATTGGATTATTTATACAGCAGAAGTGAAATGCAGCAGGATTTTGAGTTGAATGCTGCTTCGACCTATCCAGGGATGCTGGTCAATGTGATCTTTTTTTTTCCTTTTATTTGACTAAAATTTTATAGTAGAAGTAACCATGAAAATGTGATTTACAAAGCATAATAAAAAGATGGAATCCCATCAAATCCTTGGCGAGATTAGTGCCTTTATTTGATACATAAAACCAATGATACTGATTTCCTCCTGATATTTTTCTCCTGTTTTCACAGGAGAAATATTGCTTTCAAAGAATGACAACAGCTGCTTCAGCAAGTGGATTTGCTGTGCAAGAGGTCATTATTTACAGCTGACAGCTTTATTGAATTCTTCCTTTCATTTCATCCTTTTTTGTAAGTGTATAAGTTTCTGCAAAGTGATGAACAGAGACTCAGCTATGGAAACAGATTCTTCTAGCCAGGACCCAGGAGCTCTTTTAAGCTCAATTCTACCCCTGACTGTCTTTGTGATCTTGGAAAAATCAATAAACGTTGCTCGGTTCTGGAAAATGAACTGGACAAGCTGGTGGAAAAAAGTATCAGTGTTACTGGATGATAGCCTGAGGAAAACAGTTAAAATGGCAAAAACCTGTTGGTGCTGGAACGTTGTCTTGGGGGTTCTTAGGAGAGCTGTAGGGAAGTTATTAAAGTGGGGATAACAGATATTAAGGATGCTGGAATATCCAGGCTTCTGGGAAACTGCACTTTCTAAACAGAGAAAATGTGTTTCTTTTTTGCTGTTTTTAACATGGATTTAAATGACCTTTGATCTCTTGCAGTCTTTTAGAAGCGGCAAAACAACTTAGGGTTGATGTTTTGTGTGCCATCAACTGAAATTGGGGCCATCATGAATATCACCAAGGGTGGGCTGGTGCTGTTCTCAGCTAATTCCAATTCCTCATGCATGGAACTGTCCAGGAGGATTGCTGAGTAAGTAAAGTCTGCAGGGAGTCTTGGGGTTATTCTGATGGGACTTTAGTAGACACTTGATTTCCCTGTTTAAGGAAAGTTACATGGGAAAACTGCCATGGTTTGCAAGAATATGGAGTGTGCTCTGTTGCAGAATGTGTTTTAACAGCTCAGTAACAAAGAGAGTAACTCATGTTTGAATTGTTCCGTGGCAGGTTGTGATTGGCTGCAGCATTTTATAGGAAACACGGGGAGTAATTATTGTTTGGATAGGGTTAAATCATCATGGCAGAAGTTTTCTTACTTCTTGTAGTGGGGGTTTTTTTAGGCAGGAAACTACATACTTCCTGCTCACTGTGTATTTTGGATGGGAACACTCCTTTAGCTTAAATCCATTAATAGCTTCAGCAGAACTTTTAGGACTCAAGTAAATTTTTACTGTGCTAATTAGGATGTATAACATTACTGGGGATATTGGACAGGATGGACTTCTTCCAGAGGCTTATTTACCCAGAGTTAGGTGTGATAGGATGGGAAAGGGAAGTGCAGTGGAACTCAGGTTACATGTGGAAAGAATTTGGGCCTGAGTGCAGAGCATACTCTGGTCTCCTTTTTGTAGTGATGGGGTCTAGCTAATGCTGGCAAGGAATAAATACAGCAGATATTATTCTTCCATTATCCATAAAAGTACTCTTTCGTATTCACTCTGCATTGAGTTTTTTCTAGAGAAGAATGATTTAAAAGTGGTATTTTAAGTATTGTGCACATGTATGTTGCCACGTGTGTGTATATATATATATGACAGGAAATATATTAAAAATTAGAAAATGTTACATGCTTTAGTTTTCCAGCACTTTTTTCCTGCTGCTTGTTCTGAGCTTGACTTGAAAATAAGTTTAGCACAGTCTGCAGTGCAGCTTTTGGAAACTGTAGGTGCTTTTTAAAGAGATGTTCACTGTAATTACTGGTTTTATGGTTTGAGATTTTCTTTCCTTGGTTTTCTCCCATGGAACGCAGCCTTTTCAGTAACTCTTGCATTATATGAGATTTACATTTGTTTGCCCTTCCTTTCCCCTTACTGACTTTTACCTTTTTTCTGTTCCCACAGGCGCTTGGGAGTTGAGATGGGGAAGGTTCAGGTTTATCAAGAGCCAAACAGAGGTGAGCATTTAATTAGCAAAACTGGAAATGTACCTGTCACTGATTTGCATGTATTGGTTCCCCTTTTCTCAGACTCTAAAAAAAGTTTTGCTCTTGCAAATGTTACCTCTTTCTCTTCTTGGCAGAAACACGAGTGCAGATTCAGGAGTCTGTGAGAGGAAAGGACGTATTTATCATCCAAACAGTTTCAAAGTGAGTAACTGTTTAAAGACCCTGTGTTAACATTTGATGTGGGCTGTCCATAGGAATGCTTCTGGTTTCATCTTTAATCACCTTCTATGTTTGTGATACAGTGTAATAAGCTTAGATTTACTAGAGAGAGGCTTTTCTTTGTGGACGGTTTTTGTTACTGGTTTTGTTGGCTTTTTTATACACAAAGACAACTTGGGCATGAGCTAACTTTTATGATTTTAATTTTTAGTGAATATGTCAATAAAACCTTCCCCTTGATCTCTGCATTCTTTCCCTAAGTGTATTCTTTTGCTTATGTCATTATCTTTAAATTCTGCTCTTTTCAGCTCCCTATCTCTAGCACTATCACGAAGTTCTAGATGTAGGAGGAATGTCTCCTGGGCAATGTGTCCTGTGATTCAGAAATTCTTTAATTTTATGTGAAAAGAACTTTACAAATACTTAGACTTTTTTTTTAATGGGAGCAGAAATAGTAGATCTTAGTTGATGACCAGTTCTCTAAAAAAGTGCCCTCTTCATCTCTTCATTTAGTTCAGAGAATAGATGCTAATTATAAAGTATTTAGCCTGTTGTTGGCTTGAACAATAGAGGAATATGTTGTAATACATTACTTTTTCTTTAAAAATCTGTGGAAAAGTGATATTGGAGATGAATTATTGGCTACTTTGTTACAGCAACCTGGTATAACAAAAACTGCTGAATTGTCCAAAATAGCCAATTAAAGAAAAATAGAGAAGTGTAATTCTTGTGAAAAATTAAAATGCTGCATCCAGGGCACTGTCATTCTGAGGGGCACAGCTGAATTCTTAGTGGTGTTTACTCAGCATACTTTGGTATGAAATCCCTGGGGTGGGTGTAAATACTGTGTTGAATACAGGGTTTTTATGTACCAGATACAGAAGCAGATGTTTCTCGTTGCAGGGATGTGAATACCACGATCATGGAGCTCCTGATCATGGTGTATGCGTGTAAAACCTCCTGTGCCAAAAGCATTATCGGAGTGATTCCTTACTTCCCCTACAGCAAACAGTGCAAGATGAGGAAAAGGGGCTCCATTGTCTCCAAATTGCTGGCCTCGATGATGTGCAAAGCTGGTAAGAATGTGGCTGTCCTTAAATAATCAGAGGAAGGGGGGCTCCTGTGGTCAGCTTCCAGGTTTAGAGAGATCTATACACAAATCTGGACTCTGTTTAAAAATAACTGCCAAGCTTTTAATGTGTTTAAAAGCTACATAAAAAGGAGAGTGTAATTAGAAATGTTTCCAAATGATGAGTTCATAAAAAAGCCAAATTTGATACAACAATTTTACATTGAGTTGTGCTGAGCTGGCAAAATTAGTCTGCTGGTCTGAGCTGCTTTGGACTGTGGTATCCACCTCTCATAATACCATCCTTTGCCTTTCTCACAGTCTGGAACAGTTTTGCCTTGTCATTTCTGGCCTGTTTTTCACTTGTTGGATGAATGCACTTTGTCCTTTACATTTGGGACCATGTGGGAGAATCAGATTATTCATTTTCACAGCCTTCAACACATTTTCTACTCCTGTCCTTTCACTCCCATCCCTGGGAAAAAACAGGCAGTTATAACAAACTGTGTGATCTGGGTTGTTATTTTGAGAGAAATGGTTTTTGCTTAGGAGCTTGGCCCATTTTTCAGGAGCTCAAAACTCTAATGAGCGTGCCAGGGTCTTGCTGTGTGACCTGGGACAAATCAGTGCTTCCATTTTGTCCCATGTCCAATGGAGAAGGATCTTGCCTGCCTCAGTGTGGCACTGCAGAGTCAGTTATGTGCAGTGTTCTGAGGTTCTTTTAAAAAAGTCACCGTAGGAGTCTCAAAACGTGTTAATGCCAAAGTGCTTAAGAGGGACATAATTAATTTATTATGTACTTTCACTTAGTGTTCTCATGCAGCTTAGAGATTTTCTGGACAAACTGCAATGAAGTCAAATTTAGAAAAAGAAAGTATCTGTTCTCTCTTAATGTTCTTGATGTGCTTCTCTGTATGTCTTATTATTCTGTTTTGAAGGACTAACTCATCTTATTACCATGGACCTACATCAGAAGGAAATTCAGGGCTTCTTCAATATTCCAGTTGATAACTTGAGAGCATCCCCATTTTTACTCCAGTACATCCAAGAAGAGGTGAGGAAGGCCTGTTATTACAGTTGGGTTTTTAAATTCTTTTTTTTTGTCATGTCTCAGGCCGTCTGAAACAAATCCCTCTGAAAAGATTAGCTCTTCAAACTGAATTTTAAGGGGGGAAGGGTCATGTTGGGGTAGGGAGTGGTATTTGGGCTGGTGGTTCTTCTCTTCCCCACGTGTTTAACTTCTGCTTTCATGAAGAGCTGGTGTTTTCTTACCCATGCAGCAATGCTGTTTTTCTCTTAGATATATTCCCCTAACACTGAAAAAAAAATAGGATTTTCTTGCTCTTGATGTTCTCTTCCTTTCCTATTTCCAGTTTCCATGACATTTATAGGATGGGCTGCTTGTGTGGGTATAAATTTAAATTACATAATAAGAAACACTTTAGAAGTTGTAAACTATGAGAGAGCCACTGATTGTGCTCTGAAAGTAAGACTGGTGGGTGGAAATCTTACCCACTGTTTGTTCAGACTGCATGTCTTGACTTGAGGAGCTTAACTTGGGATGATCTGTGCCTCCATTTCTCCATCTTATTTTTATAAGGGTTTTGAGAAGTGCTACTGGTAGATTCTCCTATACAAAACGTACAAATTATAATTGTAGGTATAAGATGCATGTTAAGCCTCTGACTAATGGTAATTTGGAATAAAGCAAGTGCTTTCTTCCTGCTGAGAGAAAAGGTTTAGCTCACTCTTGCTTTTGAATCCAAGCTATTTCTTTTTATAGAGATAGAAATGCCTCAATTTAAAAAAACAAAACACACCCCACCCCGCCCCCTTAAAGAAACCCAAACCTACATGATATTGTTATGACAGTGTTAAAATCTGTTTGGGGAGTCAGTTATCATTTGAATCTCTTATTATCATTTCATTTGGTAATCGAGTCAAAGAGAATGGCAGAACAGAACTGCAGGCTCTGGCTTTGCCACACTCATTCATCTTGAGTTCCAGGAGAGAAGCATTGCACATTGTAAGCACTTCTAACTTAAAAGAACAAAACTAGAAAACCAAATACACAGACACAAGACAAGCTGTGCCTTTATATGTTGCTTAAAAGTGTGGTTTATGGTTGATAACAAGGTCATGGTCCTGATTCAGTCTTGAAGCACATTTTGATTCCTGAGCTTTTAATGGTTTACACAGAATTGTTGCAGCTGTAAGTCTGAATGGATCTGATCACCTGGGATCCATACTGGCAAGTACCTTCACCAGCCAGATCATTTATAGTATCTTTGCTTAAAACTTCGATCCCTTGCTGCTCAGGAGGAATTTAGTATTCATCTCAAGTTCCTGGTAGCCACAAGCTGCTGGATATCCTGCACTGGGAATGCCAGAGTTTTCAAAGCAGTGGGAGTTGTTATGGGATGTACTGAGGAACATGAAATGGAGTCTGGTTTGATAAGAATGAAGGTCACTTAAAGAACATTTCACTGAATGTTATGAGGACAAGGGCTTGTAGTTGTTCCCTGTTGGAAATTTATGCCTAGGTATGAAGAGAATCACTTGCTGTTCTGGGATGAAGACAGTCCAGTCAGTGACATTCCTGTGATATGAAAATAATTTGGTGTTTTCCTCTGTACACCTGGCAAATGTTAGATACTTGGTGGCTTCTCTTTCCTTTGCGCATGTGTTAATCCCAGAGTGATGTAGCCCTTTGTTACATGGACTTGTTGACACCTTCGTGTCTTTTTGGATGACATTTCTGGCTTTCTGGCTTCATTTTTGAAGAGCTGAGAACAAATTTGGTAATTTGGCAGGGGAAAAATGAGGCAATGATGTCTGAACAAGATCAAAGCCTTTATTATGTCAAGTGACAGGCCCTGCCTTGTCCATACCTTCCGTCATGTTAATCTTTGTAGCCTCTTGTATAACTCAGTGTTTATAAAGGACAGAACATGCTGAATTCCCAGGTTATAGGTGGAGTTACTAACATGGTGGATTATTAATGTTGCCTGACATCCTCAGAAAATTTTGTATTTTCAGTTGGTTGAACCCTTGCCCAATTTCAGAACTTGTTTTCTTCTTTCATTTGTGCATTTCAGATAGAGCTTTTGGAAATATTCAAAAATATTTCAAATATTGCTGAGTTTGCAAGGAGTGGGGTAAGATGAGATACCAGAGGGAGTGTAGTTGTACTTGCTGTTGGAAAGGAGGACTGGAAATGGGAATGGTGGACTGCTTGAGAAGTTACAGACAAGCAAGATGAGGCTGATGTGGAGTCACTGTTTGCAGGGAAAATGGAGATGAGGATAAGGAACTTTTGAGAGATGGGGACTAAAATGCTTGTTAAATGCAGAACAGGAGTCTGGAGTGAAAAACCAGTATGAGAATGGGGCAGGGGCAGCAAAAACTCAGGAGGAGACTGTGCTTGTGGAGCCTGACTGGAACACCTGTGAGACCTCAGAGGGAAACCCAGACTTCCTGGCCTCATCCCTGTGGTGCTGTCAGTGTGTGCAGCAGCATCTCCTCATGCAGACACCAGCGTGGAAGAGTTTGCAGCACTGTGAGACTGTGCCTCCACGATCAGTGCAGTGACTGTGGGAGTTTTATCCCTTCTGATGGTCCACAGAAAGAGTCATGTGATGGGAGAGGTGTGCCCTTTCTTGGGGTACTCTATAAAGAATAGGAAATGGTAAAATGCTGATTTTTTAGTGATTAAAGACAATTTAAGTTGAACAGGATACTTTTCTTTTAATGGTTTCCTGTTTCTTTTAACACTTGGGGGTGTAACCCTGATGTCCTAAAGCAGTTACTTTTCTGTTATATCTGTACTATAAAATGGGGTTTATGGAAGGTACAGTTTGAAGTTAATATCTGAATTTTCTAAATACCTGTTTTTACTGAGCTGTCAACCCTAATCATGTACCATGGATTCGTGAGGTTGCTTTCTTAGGTAAAATGTTCAATGCTTAAAATTCTTCTGGCAAAATAAAGTTCTCTGATTCTTACTGAGTTTAAATTTGTCTAAAGATATGAAGTAGACATTGCTATCTGTTATTTACTACAGATACCAGACTACAGGAATGCTGTAATTGTGGCCAAATCTCCTGCGTCTGCAAAGAGGTGGGTAAAATCTGCTCTCTTGCCTTAGAGCAGGAAATCTGTCGTGATTTTGCTCTTAGGATCAAGTGAAGGACAGATATCCAGTAATTAGAAGATGCAGTCTTCACACCCCTCCCAATTCTGCTCTGTCAGCTGTGTAGTTTTTACATCATCACTGTAATCTTAATAAATCTAAGGAGATTTAAAAAAAAAATACAAAAGGATGGGTTAAATCAGTGGGTAAAGAAGGTTTTTAATCATGTTATATTTGTGTGCCTTTACATTATAAATTCCCTGCTGTAAATGAAGAAAAGTGGCTGGAAGTGTAATGCCATTAATCCATATGAGTTTCTTAACATGGGCATAACTAAGAACATGGTTGATCAGATCCTAAATACAGATGTGAAACTGGGTTTGCTGTTTGAGATGATTGTGATTGTGAAGTCTTTGGTGGTTGAATGACTGTTATTAATCCATGAAGCTTTTTAGTTGACTGTTCCTAAATTCTGGAATTACAGTGCTGTCAGCAGGCACTGCAAGAGCTGGATGATGGTTTAAGAGATGTTCGCTGTGGTGACAAACCAAGAGTTTGTTGAAAAGTTATTTAGACTTCCATGCCAGCAAATTGTGATACTCTGTGGTTTTCTTATTTTATGTAGCAAATCACCTTTTGTCATCTTTTTCTCCAACAGTACTTTGTGTGATTTCTTTTGTTTTGGCCAGGTCATTTTACATTTGTTTCTTTTCCATTTCTTCTCCACAGTGTCAGTATTGCCTCTTGGGTGGAGGCAGGTATTTATTGCAGCATTTTAATGCTTATCCAGTAATTGTCAATGCCAGCAAATAGATGGGTTGCACATCACGCAGTGATTTCTAGAGGAGAGGATCCCAGAACTGTATTGTTCAGCTTCTTCACATGTTCCTATGAGTGTTTAAGGCAGTATTTGAGAAGTTCCATTGTATTGGGAAAAGGATGATTGGATGTTTCAGCCTAATCCAGGCTGAAAACAGTCCAGGAAAATACTTTTGATGAATGCCTGCTTGTGAAAAAGAACTCATACGTGGTGAAGTTCAGAATGTCTCTGTGGTTTCTGAGCTCACTGGAAAATTAATAAATCATTTTACTGTTACTTTGAACTTTATTCAGTTTAATACTGCACTTTATGGTAATTATTATGGTTTTATTGATACGGTTATGCCTGCTAAGTCATAACTCTTAATGTTTGGAATAATAATTACCTGTAATTAACTACTTGCAAAAATATTATAACTATGATAACCACAGGGTGGAAGATTTTTCATTTTTAATTAACTGACTATCACAATGGGGCAAATTATTCTCTGGACTTTGGATTGTTTGGATAGTTAAACAAGGCTTAAGGATAGAGGAGGTGATTCAGGCACAGGTCTGAGGTTCTGATGTTAGAGCAGACTGAATCACTCTGGATGTGCTGAGCTTGCTTGGACCATAGGAGACTTGAATGGGTGGCTTAGGCAGGATCCCAAACCCTTGGGTGTGCAAAGTAAAGTGGGATGGATGTGCTAATTTGAATTTGCTGCTTCCAATATCTGGGATACAAATTCCTGTTTTCCTGACTCTCTGCTTTTCCCACTCCCCCAGCTAACCTTACACTTCTTTACGGAAATTTCTAATTTTAGTTGAAGAAATACTGCACTGTGAAGGATTTTCATGTCAGCTAATTAAAAAATCCAAGCTGTTCAACTTCAAGTGTGGTTTGTCAGGCAGAATGGATCCCCTTTTCCATAGGGTATCTCAGGTTATGTGTCAGCAGGTCAGGGATATTGTCTTTATTTAGCACTAAAATAAATAGGTGAATAGGTGAGAATTGTTTTCTCTTTTCATGTGAATATTTTTTTCCCTATTAAATACAGACAGTCCAGACATCAAGGCTGTTCTTGGTTACTGTTAGATGTGTTCTGCTAAAGCATGGATGCTGAAGGCTAGGAAATGTTATTTTGGCTGCTGGGCAAAGCAGAAGAGAGTAGTCAGCATTTTGTGACTTGCAGCATTTCTCCTGTTGCTTTAAGGCCCATATGGGCACTTGGAAGGTTATTCTGACTTTACCAAACCTGATAAAAACCAGATACTGAGGGGCAACTGATTTCTTCCGTGAATTCTCCTAAAATTTTAGGATCATTTGACTTCCCTCTGAAACCTTAGGAAAAAAATGGAAATAGATTAGGATTGTACATATGTGAATTATTTTCAATTTAACTTTTTTCCTGGGTTCTTTTAACCCTTTCTCTGCAGGGCACAGTCGTTTGCTGAGCGCTTACGGTTGGGAATCGCCGTGATCCACGGGGAAGCTCAGGATGCTGAGTCTGACATGGTGGATGGTCGGCACTCACCTCCTACTGCCAAATATGTAGCTGCTATCCACCCCAGTCTGGAGATCCCCAGTAAGTAAGTGTGTGTGGGAAAGTGATACCTCTTGTTTTCGTGGGTTTAGGGATTGGGTCTGGCAGGGATGGATTGTCTAAAAGGAGTGGTTCTTCACAGAGAAAAAAAATCATCTTCCTTAGTGGGGGGAAAAAGATTCTTTCTTGCTTGAATATGGATGTGACCTACAGCTGCCCCACCAAAACTGCAGTGCATAAACCCAGCTTGGGTGTCAGTGGGTGACTGAACTGGTTGTGTCTGCAAGCCACTGTGTTCCTGTGCTGAAATTAAGAATTAACAGAATTGGTGAACAATTCAGATATAAATTAATATTGTTAATATTTTAATTAAGCTTTAAAAAATTATTTGGAATCCTGCTGGTTTTCTCAGTAATGCTGTTGAAATAGTGGCTGCTTCATGTCTCTAATAGTGGTGACCCAGCAGATATTTCCATACTTGGAAGTAAATGATAGAAACTTTCTCCTTTCTCCTTTCTACCCCTCTAAAAACATTTGCCATTAATCAGTGCTGATTCCCAAGGAAAAACCACCCATCACAGTTGTTGGAGATGTAGGAGGAAGAATAGCTATCATTGTGGTAAGTGAGATGCCATCACTTCTTATAAATTATATTGAACATGTTAAAGTTTCAGAAATCCAGTAGCTGTTCTGTATCAGCCACTAACCTTTGGTTTCTGGTGGACTTCTGATAGCATGGATTAGCATTGAGCACACTCACAAAGCTGGCTGGGAGCTATGAGGGGATCCACTCTGAAAAGCAGCATTTGGACCTCGTTTCCATGAGTTTCCACTTCCACATTCCTGGAAGTGTTCAAGGCCAGGCTTTGTGGAACTCTGAGCAGCCAGGTCTAATGGAAAAGTGTCCCTGCCCATGGCAGGGCTTGGAATGAGATGATCTTTAAGGTCTCTTCCAACCCAGGCCATTCTGTGATTCCTTGATGCACTCATGATTTCTGTCTCTGGGTTTGTCAAGGAAAAGGGCAATTTTCTGACAGTTTGGGATTTGTTACACTTGGTGAAGCTGTAGCATCAGCCAGACGTGTTGTGTTGATCTGTCTGATGTGGTGACCCCTCAGTGACTCTGGGATTTTGGCAGGATGACATCATAGATGATGTTGACAGCTTTCTGGCTGCAGCTGAGACCCTCAAGGAGAGGGGGGCCTACAAAATCTTTGTCATGGCCACCCATGGCCTGCTGTCCTCAGATGCTCCCCGGCTGATCGAGGAGTCTGCCATCGATGAAGTAAGTGTGGAGTCTGAGCTCTGATCGAATTATTTGGGGTTTTTCTGAACTAGCAAGTTTCTCCTGGTTTGCTTATTGAAATATACTGGCATTAAGGATTTAGATGGGAGGCTCCTGGGTTCAGGCTTTCTTACTATGGAATTGTGTGCTGGAATATTAGCATCCACGTGTCCTTAAACTATAGCAGTGGGAAGTGGTGAGGTGCTGGACTGTCAGTATCAGCACATCTTTCCCTTCAGTGGGTGGGATATTTTTGTCCCTTCCTCTGGGCCTGTGTGGCAGAGTAAATGAAAGGAAGGGGGGACAGTGCATTTAGTATCCATGGATACATGAAATCTATGGCAACACATGGCTCTTCCTAAGATTGTGACCCTGACAGTACTGTAAATTGTTGTTTTGTCAGCCAGGGTGGTTTTGTGGATCTGTAAAACTCCCTTTCACATTTCCAGTATGAGAGGTGGAAAACATAACGGAGATACATTTTCCTGATCACTTTCTTTCCGTAGGTGGTTGTTACAAACACAATTCCACATGAAATACAAAAACTTCAGTGCCCTAAAATCAAGACTGTGGATATCAGCATGATCCTGTCGGAAGCCATTCGCAGGATTCATAATGGAGAGTCCATGTCCTACCTTTTCAGGAATATAGGAGTGGATGATTAATGCTTCTTCCTCTAAAGAAACACCCCGGGCCAAACTGGAAGCGAACAGAGAACGAGCTGTGAAGCATCATGCTTACCTTAATATTTCCATTGAGCCACTTCTTGTTTTCTCTTGGTTTAGGTATCAAGGTAGAACAGTTTTTAAGACTTTTTTGTTGTTTTATTTCTTTACAGGTTTTTTTTGGGGGGTGGGTGGGAATAAACATTTTACAAAAAACTGTTCTAGTTGCTTTTAGGTTAGTTGCACTATACATGATGGAAAAATCCCACAAAACACTTGAGGCAAGAATTTGGCTTCTAAATTAAGCATTCCTTTTCCAAAGCTGCTTGCTACAAGTGCTTTAAATGATAACAAAATGAAGTGACTGTATAATATTTGCATTTTAAAAGCCAAAAAAGGTTGTACTGTTGTATGCAGTTCAGTGATTTTGTAGGAGTGCTTTTATAGAAAAGCATATGGAATATGCACCTGTATTTATTTTCTGCGACAAAGAATAAAGACTTGTTTTGTGTGAGCTTTCTAAAAATGTTCATCTACTGGTCCTTTGTCTTCTAAACTGTTTGTCCTTAAATATGGCAGGTGGATGTCAGGGAGCAACAGGGACTTGCTCGATGGCACAGGTTGCCCAGAGAAGCTGTGGCTGCCCCTGGATCCCTGGAATTGTCCAAGGCCAGGTTTGACGGGGCTTGGAGCAACCTGGGATAGTGGGGGGGTGTAGGTTCCAGCTGGTAAAATCCAAATTGGCTTATCACAGGTGAGCTGGGGTTTTTTGAGGTTTCTTGCCTGCCTTGAATGTGTGCACGAGCTAGAAAAGGCACCATAGTGCAGAACTTGTCCAGGTTTGTTTTCCCGGCCCTCCTTGGGCAGGTGGGGGTGGAATGGCCGCCA
This sequence comes from Rhipidura dahli, assembly GCA_013399225.1. NCBI lineage: Eukaryota > Metazoa > Chordata > Aves > Passeriformes > Rhipiduridae > Rhipidura > Rhipidura dahli. Next base: position 163,030 of record VXAC01000707.1, on the reverse strand, counting down.
GGCAGCTCCCAGGCCCAGAGACTCCTAGCTCCTCATGCGTTGCAGAGAAAACAGTGGTGGAATTGATGAACATACAGAGGTTGTTTGGTTTAATCTTTCCATCATGTCCTACAAATGAGTATAAAACTTTTGGCGTGTTCAGAAGTGAAAATTAACCTTTGTTGACACCGTTTCTATGTTGGAGACAAACTTCCAAGGACTTTAGAGGGTTCATTGACTTTAAAAGATAAAACCAGGTGCTTTCCTTAGTGTTAATGGATACACCAAGCTGACTTATTGACACGTGTGGGTACTTTGGATGTGTTAATGCAGATCAAATTCCAGCTGAGCACTGAGGGGGAAGGTTGGTTCCTCTCACAGATGTACAGAGCTGCTCCCAGTGCTGCCACGGCTCCTTCAAAGAGAGGAGAACTGCTGACCTGACTCAGTGATTGGCACATTAACTACCCTGTGTTTATTAGTGAGACCTTGTGGAAGTGTGCTGCCACTTGGGAATGAGCCAGCCAAGCATCCAGTGCAGCAAACTGATGGCTAAATACCCAAACCCACCGAATTCTAAGGTGGTCTCCTGTGCCTGTCTCGTGTTGGCCTTTAGAGGAATAGCTGTGTCTTCCTCTCTCCAGAGCTCCCTGACAGGAGTGTGCAGCCAGGTGGAGGTTGGTCTTTTCTCCCAGGTAACAAGCGACAGAGCAAGAGGAAATAGCCTCAAATTGCACCAGGAGAGGATAGGTTGGATATTAGGAAAAATTGCATGGGAGGGGTTGTCAGGCGTTGGCACAGGCTGCCCTGGCAAGTGGTGGAATCACCAGGGATTTAAAAGCTGCGTGTGGCACTTGAGGATGTGGTTTTGTGGGGGTGCTGGGTTAATGGTTGAACTCGATGATCTTAGAGGACTTTTCCAGGCCAAATGATTCCATGATACTGTGATCCCTTCTGTGGGGGTTTCTCCTGGTCAGCCCTCACTGCTGCACGAGTCTCCAGCTCAGGCATTCACCCATGTCCTGTTTCATCTTTGCTTTAAAACACAGAAACCCCCAACTTTGTCACACAGTGCAATTATGATATTGATGAGGGCTCAGGAATTTGGGAACAAACTGCATCCATAAGGCTGGATTGCTGGTCCTTTGGCTATTCATAATATTGGAGTGGTGGAAAGGGAGGGAAGAACATGAGGCATCACTTGGACATTTTTCAACCCTGCTCATTTATGAGACATGAAAATCAAGTGATTTTGGCTCCCTGGGGAGTGGAGTGGGAAGCAATGGAGGCCAGGCTGCCCACCCGGGTACCTTTGGAAGCACAATTCCTACTCCGAGGCTGTTTAATGATAAATGCCCTTGGGCTACTAACGAGTTACTGATTCAGTGACTGTCCCTGTGAGGCTGAGGATGAAGAAGGAGGCAGAGGAATGATGGAGCTCAATTCCACTGCTGGGTCTGTTACCCCCTCGCAGCAGTTCAGCGTTGCTGACCTTGTTGTTGTAGTGGTTTATTTTTCCTTAAATGTTGGCGTGGGAATATGGGTAAGAGTCTTTTGTTCCTTTCTGCTTTCTTGTTTGAATAGTTTTCAGGGCTGGCTTTTCTCTGTGGAATTTTTTAAATGCCTTTATTATTTTCTTGTAGTTTTCACTTGTGTATTTTGTGTTGTGCTGTGTGGAGACAGGCTGGGAGAGCTGGGGGTGTTCACCTGGAAAAGAGAGAAGTCTGGAGATACCTTAAAGCCCCTTCCAGTGCCTAAAGGGGCTCCAAGAGAGCTGGAGAGGAACTTTGGGCAAGGGCCTGGAGTGATAGGACAAAGGGAAATGGCTTCACACTGCCAGAGGGCAGGGTTAGATGGGATATTGGGAAGAAATCCTTCCCTGTGAGGGTGGAGAAGCCCTGGCACAGGTTGCCTGGAGAAGCTGTGGCTGTCCCTGGATCCCTGGAAGTGTCCAAGGCCAGGCTGGACAGGGCTTGGAGCACCCTGAGACAGAGGAAGAGATTTGGAACAAGATGAGCTTTAAGGTCCCTTCCAACCCAAACCATTCTGGGATTCTGTGACTTGCTCTGTTTTGTATAAATCCTCTGCCCCTTTCATCCCCTATGGAAAGGCTCCTACAGCCCGGGAGCAAGGTGGAATTAACCGTGGGATTAACCAATTCACCCTCTCTCTGCCAGCCTGTCTGCTGGGTGCGAGCAGCTCTGCCCCTTGTCTATGACAGGGTGTTGAGCCAAATGCCCTGATAACAGTCCTGATAACAGAAACAACCATCAGCTACAGCAGTTGCAGATAAAAACTCTCCAATTGCATTTATTCTGCCTTGCAGAAAAATCCTGGCCAAAGCTGGGTCCTATTAGCCAACCTGTCTGCTGGGGATGGCACGAGGACAGGCACATCCTCCCTGCTTCCCCCTCTCCAGGTGCTTCCTTTGCTATTCATGGCTCCAGGTACCTGGGGTGCAGCCACTGTTTCGTGTAATTAAGCTCAAGTTGCAGAGCTCCCATTAATTATCGAGTCTCCTGTCTCTTGGCTTCTTGTCTGGGAGACTTGGGTCCTGGTGACTTGTCTGGGTTTTTAGGGAAAGGGTGCCCTGTGCTGATCTTTCCTCCTCCCAGTCTTCCTGCAGGGTGAACAGGAACACCGTCAGTGGCTACTTCCTTGCTGGGAGAGACATGGCCTGGTGGCCAGTAAGTACAGACAGACCTCTGTCCCTCTTGTGACACCCTGGGCGCAGGGACATCCCCACTCCTGCCACACTGAATTCCCTCCCTGCTTTCTCCACTGCTTGCCCACGCTTTCCCCCACCCTGTCCACCTCCTCCTGGCAGAATTCACATCCTCAGAGCTGTGTTTCCCTTTTCATTGCACAGAGGATGCTGGAGTTTGGGTCCTCTCACAGGCTGCTCTGAACAAGGGGAGGGATCTGTGGAGCCAAACATCCATCTCCACCATTCCTGCATGCTCCTGCTGACTCCAACAAACTCTGCATGTCCCAAGTTTCTTTTTTGCCCTGCTTATTTCTGTATGATCTTGACAAGCTGGCTGTCATGATCTGGCACTGGCTCCTTGCCCAGGGCCACCTCCAGCAGGGTGTGAGGCTGCTGTGGCAACCACAGCAATATGTGGCTCTTCATTCTCGTGGAGACAAGAAAGTCAATCCCAAACCCACCAGAGATGTTCAGATGAGCTGGGTTGTGGGAGCATTGCGTCCAGCTACCTGAATTTCATGTGTTAAGGGATTTTCTTGCTAAATGCACACACATCTCTCATCCTACATGGGGACTCTTGCACCATACTTTACTTTTAGAAGCGACAGGGCCATCTGTGCCCTGTTGCTCCAGTTCAGACAGGATTTTTTTTTCCGCCTCCTTTTCCTGCGTTATCCCCTGGGGAAGCACCAAAGCTGGTCCAGCTGGCACGGCAGCCGTGCCAAGCCGCGGGGAGCCGGTTTTGGGCCACGGCACCTGCGAGCACCTGCAGCACCTCCCCTGCTCCCCGCAGATCGGCGCCTCGCTCTTCGCCAGCAGCGAAGGCTCCGGGCTCTTCCTCGGCCTGGCCGGGACCGGCGCTGCCGGGGGAATCGCTGTCGCCGGCTTCGAGTGGAATGTAAGCAATGTGTCGTGTGATTAAGGCAATGAGTTGTGTCGCAGCAGATGGGCCATTTCACAGTCTCGAAAGGTTTGGGAGGAGCCGTGCAGGGGGTAATTAACACAACCCTGCTAACTCAGCTGCTCCGGTCTCTAAAGCATGTACTGGGAGGCTGGAGACAGCTCAGCTCCACGTGCTCAGGGAAAAGGACATTTTGGAGCCGAGCTCCTCATCCAGCCCCTGCAGGTCCCACCAGGGACATGACTGAATAGGTCACCCATTCCCTGCTTCCCCACACGTTGTATCCAAAGTCCTTGGGTCCTGCAGGAAAAAAAAAAGAGGCATTTAGCTTGTGTGGTGCTCAAGGAGTCAGTGGAAAATGTCCAGTCAGGAGCTGAAGAGCTGAGGGAAGCAGGTTCCTGCTGGCAGGGGTTCTGGGGGTCTCCACCATGACCCTATGCCAGTCATCTGAAGCCATTTGGAGGTGTAAATGTGCCCTTGAGGGTAAACCAGAGCTGGGTGAGGAGCAGGGACAGCTCTAGGACTGCAGTCAGTGTTGAGCTGCAGTAGTATCCACTTTTTCCCATTTTTTTCTGTTTGTGCCATGTTTCTGCTTCCCAACAGGCAACTTATGCTCTTCTGGCACTGGCCTGGGTGTTTGTGCCTGTCTACATCTCATCTGGGGTATGTACAGCTGCCCCGAGCCTGCTGTGGCCTTGGACAGGTCCCCCACTCCCAGGAATCCTGTGGCACTCCCGAGTTCTGCTCTGGGAATAACTCTGTCCCTTGCCCTCCCAGCACCATCTCAGCAGGATGGGGCCTGGACAGGGCAGTGATGGCTCTCCCTCCCTGGCAGATTGTCACAATGCCTGAGTATCTCCAGCGGAGGTTTGGAGGGGAGAGGATCCGGATGTACCTCTCCAGCCTGTCACTCCTGCTCTCCATCTTCACCAAAATCTCGGTGAGTAGCCCACCCCTTCAACTCTGTGACCCATCCAGGATTCATTTCCAGCTCTCAGAAGGTTATTTTTGGGTTCAAACCTTGTGTAGCCAAACTGGGGAAGAGCAGCTACTGCAGGATGCTCCAGGAAGGAGTGGGACAAAACGTGGGAATTTGTGGGCAGATGCTGTGTGTGACATCCCAGGAATTCACAGGTAGATCCAGCAGTGATGGTCCTTTCCAGGGGGCCCCGATGGATGTGTCAGGATTCCCAAACTTGCCTTGTAGCAGAGGTTGTGGGTGAAACGTGCTCTGAGGTTGGGCTGCATTGCCTGGGTTTGTCTCTGTGCCCTGGCAGTGATGCTTTCTGGCATTCCCAAAGGAGCTGGCAGAGCCATGGACTGAACTGGGAATATATTCATTCCTTTGGGGCTCCTGGGTTTTCTGAGGAAAGGAAGCCTCGCTGCAGCTATGAGCTCTTCCAGCCTGTACAGAAAGTGCCTGATTCCCAGGCACTTTTCCACAGGGATGTTTTCCCCTCATTTTAACCTCGTTCACAACTCCCCATGTGCAGCCTCTGCTCACGCTGGTAACCATGGGAAGAGTTTATCCGAGGTGAAACAGCTCAGGAGCCTGTGATACCAGGTCTAGGGCAAGCAGGAGAGAGCCTGGCACAGACAGCCCTGGGGGGCTGGAGACAGCGAGACAGAGATCAAGAGCAAACAGCTCAGAAAAGCTGGAGAGAAAACCTGCCGGAGGGAGCAATCCTGCTCTGATGGAACAGGTGGATCTGACCCGGGCTCTGCCGGGGCTAAAAGAAATATGCTTTTGCAGGTGGCTGGCTGCAAGAAAAGAGCTTTTGCACGGGCAGGGCTGTCAGAGGCAGGAGGGGCGCTGCTGGTGCCCACATCCAGCCTCTGTGTTCCCCTGCTTCAGCACCTCCGGGTGCGCCATCGCTCCCTGCACGGTGTTCCTGCAGCCCCTGGCCCTGGGCTGAGCTGTGGGGGGATCCTCTGGCTGTCCCTCTGAAGGATGTGGAGGATGGGGCAGTGCACAAACTGGGCTCTCTGTGCTGCACATCTGTCAGTGCTTCATGCCAAGGGAGAGGCTGCATCTGCCTGGGGCAGAGCCCACCGCTGCTGATGGGAATCCCCGGCTCCAGGAGAGCCCTGTCTCCCTCTCCTGAGCTGCTCTCTGACCCTGGGTAAGGCACTGGGATTTGGGCTTAACAGGCAGGTTGCAGGGACACTGCAGGCCTCTCCACAACCCTGCTGGCTCAGGGCTTCCAGAGTGGCAGAGGTGGCACTGGTGACTCTGTTGCTGCAGCTCTGCCCTGTATTTCCCCCCACAGAACCATGCTCTGTCCTGCTGGAGGGCATTCCTCCACATAACTAATATTCTTTATATCCCTGTCATATGTGGTGTTGAAAATCCTGCAGCATTATTCCTGAAAGCATCTTGGTAGCTTTTGGAGCACCCATTGAGTTTGCAAGTTTGGACAGTGGCGCTTGGATTATTCTCTGGTTGTCCTGATATCCAGTAAACTCTTGTAACTCACTCCCCATATGTGTCACCTCTCCTTCCTGCTCCCAGCAAAGATCCAGGAGGAGCTCCAGAGACATGCAGGAGCTTGTGTGTGTCTGTGGTCCCTGGTCTGTGATCTGTGGGGTTCATGCAGGTCCCTCCTGGCGTTAAAAAGGAAGGGAAGCTGGGATAGGATTTCTGCTGGGATAATTTGTTCTTGCTGGTCTGAATTTGAAGAAAGAGATCACAGTTAGCTTGAGGTTGCCTTTCAGTCTCTTCCCGGGCATTCACCCATGTCCCCTCTTGTCTCACCAGATGATGTCCTACTAAGCCATGGGGACATGCTTGGTCCCTTTGGTTTCCAGCCTCTCCATGGCTTTGCCCAGAAGGGATGGATGTCCTACAAGCTCCTTCTTAGCTTGGGAGGTGGTTGTGGTGTCACCTCTTGCCTCACACCAGATGAACCTGCAGTGACCCCCGTGCAGTGCCTGCTCCAATGGGAGCTCCAATGCGGCTCTCCGGGCCCTTCTCCACACAGCCTTGTGTTTGGAGCTCCATGGACACTCCCAAACTCCTCTTCCAGAGCCTTTTCTCAGCCAGTGCTGTCATTTCTTTGGTCTGCTGAGCTTTCTCTGATCTCTGAGTCAGGCAGGATGCAACAGAAGAGGAATCAGGCTAATAAGGGGATTATCTTGGCATCTGGCTCCATTCACAGTAAATCCTACAGACAATGGCTGTTTCCAGCAGTGGGTTGGGATGAGTGTCTGCAGACACGAGGGGCGTTGCCAAACTGGCCCGATGTCCCCATCCCTGCGGTGGCCGCAATGGGGAGCGTGGGAGGGAAGTGTGAAACTCGGAGCAATTAGGCAGGGCTATGACCCGAGGGGTTTCTTTGGTCCTGGCTGGGGGCTGCCTCAAAGCCCGGGATTATCTGGGTTTTTCCTGCCCCCTCTCCCTGCAGATGCTGTGTTTACAGATGGATTTTGCTCCGCATTCTTCCCAAGCTGAGACACTGCATCAGTGCTGCTCCCTCAGCTCTTCTTTTTGGCAGTGGGGATGACAGACCCTCCTCTCCTGGAAATCTCCTTTTGGCAGGCCCCAACCTTCCACATTTCATGGCAGGGTGCAGCAGGGCAGCCCAAAATCCTGCTGGGAGACGGTATCCCACCCAGCTAGGGACATGTGAGGAGTTGCACAGGCGTCCTAGCCTTGGCAAAGAGCCCCTGGAGACTCCTCTGTACCCTGGGCAACTCGTTCTACCAAGGTTCTGGCTTCACCAATTGTTAATCCCAAGCTGTCTCCAAAGCCAGCTTTTATTGGGAAGGTTTTAGCGACAGTTGGGTAAGAACAAGTTTCCAAGTGAGGTCACCAGTGGAGGCAGGGATCTCTCTGGATTATGAAGCCTGACTTCAAAGGCTTCTCTTCTCCTCTCAAGGTTGAAAGGACTTATTTTATGAATAGGTCATACCTGGTTTTAATTAGCTTGTTTTTGTATTTGGGATGTCTTATTAATGCCTTGGTCACATGTGCTTTTATTTTTTCCCCCCCTCGCAGAATTACCAGGAAGGGAGGTGGAGATACCTCTGCTTCCTCATAGCAAAGGCTCCGACTCATTTGCAGACGACTGCAAAAATGATTAAGCATTGAGAAAGCCAGGAGAAGCAATGATGAAATAGCTTGTCCAGGGCTGAATCCTCCAGCTGGGCTGTGGGGAAGGGTTACTGGAGGAGGAGGAATAAATAAAACTTCCTGAGCAGTGCTGACACATCAAGTGATGGATCCCTCTGAGGGACGTGAGGAGCTCTGGAAGAGACACCAAGGATGCTTGGCTGGCACTGTGCTAGGAAGGCTTGGAATATTTTGGGTTCCTACTTCAGGTTGTGCTGGGAGGAGCTGGCTGAGGTGCCTTGGTTGGGGCTTTTCTACCTTATCACTCAAACTTGTGCTGTGTGAGGGGTTCAGTTGTCCTCTTGCAGTGCTGCTCAGGGGTTGGATTGCATTTGTAGTGGGAAAACATTTGAGGAGCCACTGGTAGAGGTCATGGCATGGTTGTCCATGAGATGGTTCCTCTTCAAGAGGCCATTCCAGGGCTGAATTCCTTCTTGGTGCTGACAAGAACTCTCCCAGACACACGGCCAATCCCAAGTGCAGCCGAGGACACGCAGTGCCTCCCTTGGGAATGCCAGGCATGACTGTGGTGTGAAGCCTGGTGCAGATGCCATGGAAGAGGCCCTGAATTAGGATCCTCAAGATCATGGTGTAAGTGCTCTTCTGGCTGGTTTGATTTGATTGAGCTGAGATTGTGTCCAACGTGGGCTCAGGTGCTGGGGAGCAGCTTTTGTGTTGTGTTGAAGCTGGCTGTGTGCTCCCCTCCTGGGTTTTGGGCTGCTGGAGCCCTCCTGGGCAGCTCACACCTCAGATTTGGCATTGCATGATCCTGCATGGCCCCTCTCCACCAGCCAGCCCTCAGCTCCGTGTGGGAATGTGCTGGAGCAGAGCAGGAGGAGGGCAGAGCTGGGGCCAGGAGGGCTGACATGGGAAATAACGCCTGCCCAACACCTTCCTAATCCCAAGGCACTGCTCCCACATGATGGGGCAAGACAGCCCTGCTGCTGGGGGAGGGTTGCTGGGAGGTGTGTGAGGAGATGGCAAATCAGAGCAGCTGCCTTGGCTGTGGGAACCCGTCACAGCTCGGGGCCAGGGTGTGGAGTCGGCTCTTCTTGCCTCTTCCTGCCCCTTCTGGCCTCGTTCCCTTCTCCAAACAAGGTTTTTGTGAAGATGCCCCAGCTGAGTGCTGGGGATGGCTGAGCTCAGCTGTGGGTGGAGGTGTGGTGGTGGCACTGCCGCTGTCACTGCATCTGGTCCTGTCCTCCCAGGGTGTCACAGCTGTTGCTGAAGCTGTTCCAGCCCCGAGTCTCTGCTTTATGTCTCATTTCCACAAGGCTGTGACCATCCCCACGTGGGTACAGCTGGAGCTGCCTGCTCTGCTCCCTGCGGGCTGGGGGAAGGTGGTCTGTGACACAGCCATCCCCTGACACCCCAAGGTTCAGGAGTGTCCTCCTGGTGTGTGCCATAGGGTGTCAGTAAGGGCTCCATGGAGACCTGAATGTGGCTTTCCTGTACTTAAAAGGCTTATAAAAAAGAGGGAGAGTGACTTTTTATACAGGCAGATAGTGATAGGGCAAGGGGGAACGGTTTATAGTCAAAGAGGAGAGATTTATGTCAGATGTAAGTAAAAAATCCTTCCCTAGGAGGGTGGGCAGGCCCTGGCACAGGGTGCCCAGAGAAGCTGTGGCTGCTCCTGGATCCCTGGAAGTGTCCAAGGCCAGGCTGGACAGGGCTTGGAGCAGCCTGGGAAAGTGGAAAGTGTCCCTGCTCATGACAAGGGGTTGGTGCTGAAGGTCCCTTCCAACCCAAACCATTCCAGATTCCCACAGAGGTGGCTGTTTCCCTGCTGTGTCACCTGTGCAGCAGCCCTTGGGGGGTGGATGTGCCCTGTCCCAGCTCTCACGTTTCCTTTTCCACAGACAGACCTGTACTCGGGGGCTCTCTTCGTGCAAGTCTGCCTGGGCTGGGACCTTTACCTGTCCACTGTCCTGATGCTGGTGGTCACAGGGCTCTACACCATTGCAGGTGGGTTGCTCAGCATCTGCTGGCCTCCATTTTTCTTCTTTCACTGAAACACACTGCTCACCCTTCTGCTTTTATTTGTATTATTTTTATTATTTTTGCTCCTGGAAGGTTTTTAGGGGTTTATACCAGCGGGGTTTGTGTCCCTGCCCCATCCAGGCAGTATCTGAGCAGCTTTGTGGAGCAGGTGATGACTCAACCCACGACCTCTCCTTTGTCATGACACCTTTTCATTTGTAGTAACTCCTCCCCCTCCACTGCTCCAGCCTTTTCCTGTGTGTGTACCTATTTGTACCAGCAATAATCAGGGCTTCTCCTATTACAGCTTTATTTTTGTGGAATCTACAACCTGAGAGCCCTTGACCTGGCTCCTTTCCCTCCCTCTTGCCCTGCCCTCAGTGCAGCCTGCTGCCCTCCCTTCCCAAAGCTTTCAGGAATATTTCTTGGCTGTGCTTCCCTGTTGTGGGACCGGCTACTTTTGTGCAGGGTCAACCCTTACGGTGGTTCTGTGATTTCTGTGATGCAGAGGTGATGAGGGTTTGGAGCTGCAGCTGGAAACTCTGGGTTCCTGGCTCCCAGCCCCATTCCCAGACTATGGGAGCATCCCTGGCAGCCCTTTGGGTTGTTATTTTGGCTGGGACATTCCCTCACCTGGCAGTGAGTCCTCCCTCCTTATCTCACCCCGGCCATCCAAACGGGAAACAATTTAAAAGTTATCCGTAACATGGTGGATTTTGCAAGAGGTTGGTTTCAAGCAAACCCCACCTCGGGCTTTTCCTGCCCACGAAGCACCTTGGTGTGAGCTCAGCCAGGTGTGATCATTGCATCACCCTGACCCCGAGAATGTCCCTCCAAACCCCGGGCACGGCTGGGGATGGTGCAGCCCTGACTCCCCGGGATGTGATTCAGTGACTGGGCTTGAAACTGGTTCAATTTTTGACCCATTTTAAAAAATTCTGATGCTTTTTTAATGCTTTTGCTGGTGTGCTGAGTGATTGATTTGTGGCTGGGTGAGCAGGTCTGGGGTTTGCAGCAGGTCTGCAGGGAGAGCTTGGGATGGAACGGGAGAAACACTGGATGGCCAAAGGGGACCCTGCTAAGCACCAGCTGCTGGAAAAATCAAACTGTAGGGCTGGGAGGGGAGCTGAGGGCTTTACTGAGGGGAGACTGGGATTTAGGGAGAGGTGGGATGAAGGTGAGATCAATGGATGTGATCTGCTGCTGGAGCACCCAAAGAGCTGGGGCTGGCTGGTGTCCTCATGGTTGTGTGGAGGTCTGGGGCCGCATCCCTCCCCTCCAGCCTTCCCCTGGCTCTCCTTCCAAGCCCCTGTGGCTCTCAGCTGCTCCCTCCCACCCCATCTGGGAGGCTGCTGTCCTCTCCTTGGCACCAGAGCCACCGAGGAGCTGTTCTCCCTTCCCCCTGCAGCTCCCCCACCACAGTGTCAGCAGGACAAGGTTGGTGACAGGCATGTCCCTGCGAGCTTGGCAGTTTTATTGGGATTTTCTGACTGCTCCAAGCCCCAATCCAGTGGTGCTTCCAACACTCTGCCTTTCTCCCTTGCAGGGGGGCTGGCAGCTGTCATCTACACGGATGCACTGCAGACACTCATCATGGTGCTGGGAGCCATCGTGCTGGCAGTGAAAGGTAAGAGCTGGGGCAGCACAGATCCTCCCTCCCCTCTCTCCTCCCCAGCCACGTGGTCTCAGAAATAAATGTTCAGTCTGAGCAATCTGGTGGCCAAGCTGCCCAGCAGGATCCTGGTCTGTGGCAATCATTTTTTATTAATCTTAATAAAACCTTGTGGCCCCTCCAGCGCTGTGCTTCCCCTGTGTGCCATTCCACCAGGGCAGATGCCATAAAGTGCTGGTGCCACCCTGCTGGTGCTCCATATGGGGCTGTCCCCTGCCCTGGTGACATTCCTGTGGACACCACTGCTCCACATGTTTGTGTCTCACTCTGAGCAAAGCAGAATTCCCAGCTCTGCTCTGGGTGTTTTGGAGGGGTCTTCAAGCAGGATCCCAGAGCCCAGGGACGTGCCTGGCAGAAGGTGGGGCTGGAACAAGGCACTGCTGCAGGGTTGGGATGTGGATCTTGGTGCCCTGCTCGGGGTTGCAGTGAGGGTGGCTCATCACCAGCCCTTCCTGAACCCCCAGCACTGTTGTGTCTCCCCACTTTCAGCCTCAGAGCATGCTTGGGAGGCCGGGAGCTTTCATCAGCCTGGCTCTGCCATCGGGGCTCTTGGCCCTGAGGAGCAGGAAGCAAAAAGTCAGGTCCCAGCTTCAAAGGCAGGGGTTTAACTACAGAGGATGATTTCTAGAGGCTCTCCCTGAGATGATTTCCACCATCTCCTGGGGAAGGATGCCTAGGCAGGCAGGCAGGAAAGGCTCTGACCCAGAGCTGTGGAGGTGGGAGCAGCCCCAGCCTGGTCCTGTGGCTGCTCCCCTGTGCCAAAGCAGAGCCCTGGATGCAGCAAAGCATATTCACAGGAGTCAGATGAAAGGACAGACACTTTGTGGAGAAGGGACAGCAGCACTTAACTACCCTGGCAGCAGAACAGAGCTGCTCCAGGCAGAGGGCAACTTTGCCTGTCAGGGCAGATTGGAGCAGTGGCTGCAGCCTGTGCAGTAGACAGAGTGCCTGGATGTTGGGAATTGTTTTGGAGCTGTCCTTGGCCGTGGGGCTCTCTGAGGCTTGTCTCTGCCAGGTGCAGCTGTGCAGAGGAGCCAGAAGAGGAGGGCAGGTAGGCAAAGCCTGGAAAATCCCCTCCAGCAGCTGCAGAGCCTGGTTTGTTTTGGCTTTGCTGCCTGCAAACGTGGCACGGTGTTTGCAGGGAGGTGAGGGTGCTTGGCAGAGGCAAAGGTACAGGGGAGCCAAAAGACAAGCTGCTGGTTGCACAGGTTTTTCCTCAGGTCTCAGGAGACCTCAGGAGCTGGAGGTGGGTGTGCCCCAAGGGTGCTTGGTTTGCTCCAGCTCCTGTCAGGCTGAGCTGATAAAGGACACTCAGTAGAAGCCCAGCATGGATTAGGTTGGAAGGGACTTTAAAGCTCTTCTTGTTCCACTCCCTGCCATAGGCAGGGGCACCTCCCACTATCCCAGGTTGCTCCAAGCCCTGCCCAACCTGGCTTTGGGCACTTCCAGGGATCCAGGGGCAGCCACAGCTTCTCTGGGCACCCTGTGCCAGGGCCTCCCCACCCTCTCAACCAGGAATTCCTTCCCAATATCCCATCTAACCCTACCCTGTGTCAATTTAAAATCAGTTTGTTGAACAGAGACCTTGGTGATGGCTCCGCCAAACTCTGGCATCACAAATGAGACAGACTGGGCCATTCCACCCCCACTTGCCATTCACCACAAGGATTTAATCCCAGCAGAGCCCATGGGCTGTATCCCAGCATCTGCCAGCTGAGTTCCTGCTGCCTGGAGGGTTTTTCCCTGCCCTTCCTCCTCGGCAGGCATAGGTGCTGTGACTTGCTGGCGAGCACCTTTGGGAAGGGAGCAGGTCCGCACCCCCAGGCACAAATCTCGGCTTTCAGCACTCGGCCTCTGCCTCTGGAGAGCCTTTGTTTGTGCCCAACACCCATGCAAAGCTTGGGAGTAGCTGGCGCCTGGATAAACCAAGCGCTGGAGGGGGGCCAGGGATTCTTGCTCAAGAGCAGGGAGTTCCCAAGTGCTGACTCCCTGTGAGACACGGGGGGATGGATTGCAAAGGGGAATAGGGTGGGTGATGCCCCTTTGCCAGCTCCCCAAAAGCCTCAGGCCAGGGGCACGCTCTGGGATGAGGACAGGGCTGGAGGTTGGCCATGGAAGTGGGAGGGCTGCAGGGAGAGTACTGTTCTCAGGCAGGAGGGGACAGTGGAAGGGGATGAACGCTTGGAAATTGGGATTTGCTCAAGCTGGCACTTGGTGATCCCAGTGCCTGATGCCTGAGGGATTTGCTCTTGGTCTAAAGGCAGCAGCATCCATGGGCACAGTCCTGAGGGAGGGAGACAGCTCAGCAGCACATTCCCACCTCACACTGCTGCGCTGGAGGGGACAGAGCGAGGGTCTGGGCTGCAGGGATGGAAGGGATCCAGGATGCCCCAGCAGGACCAGATGTGGGGAATCCACCAAGGGATGCTCATGGATCTGGCTTTGACTCTTCCCTCCGTGAGGCCACGGGAGCCTCCTCTCTTCTCCCGAGCATCAGCAGCTGCTGTGGGTTTGGGGGTGCCAATGCCCCTCCCTGCTCATCTCCCCAGGCTGCTGTGTGGGTGGCCATGGGCTGCAGGGGGAGTGGGGTGGGTGCCTCCCATCCCTCCCTCCAAACGGTGATGCCTCTGGCTCCAAAATTTTCCTCCTGGAGGTACTAGGGGAGCTGCAAGGAGGGTTCATCCTGCACCCCCCAGGAGCAGGGAGGCAGTGGGGAGCCAGGACAGAGCCCAAGGCTGGTTGGCAGCACTGCAGGAGGAGCACAGGGCAGCTGCCAAGGGCTTGGGGGCTTGCTTGCAAGGGCTTGTTGAAGGCACATATTCCTTGTCAGGGCTCAGGCTCTGACCTTGGACCCCATTTCCTAGGAAAAATGCAATGAAAAGGGGCTTCTTTTCTTATTTTTCTTTTACTGGTTGCTGGAAGTTTGGGGATGGGGGCACACGGGGTTGCTGGGGAAATGCTCAGGGGGTAGAAAAATGATTGGCTGGACGTTTGTGCCAAGGCACCTTGAGCTGCAGTTTATTGAGTCCAAGGCCACCCAGTCTTGCATTTTAATAGTCTTAGGCGAGGTTCTCCTGCTGTGGGACCAGGGAACTTTAATGAACAGGTTGCTTTTACAGTACAAGGTTAAAAGAGGTGGGTTCCTTGAGGAGTCTTTGTCCCAGGACACGGGACACCCTCCAAAGGGAGGGCAGACTGCAGTGGGACCTGCTGTGCAAAATGATAACGGAAGAGTCTCTTAAATAACTAGAAGAAAACACAATCACGGACGATCCCTCCCTTTCCAGGCAGGGTTAAGGAGCTGGGGGGTGTTTTGCCAGCTGATCCCACAGCTGGGGGTGGGTTCTGCTCCACTCTAACCAGCTCCCCCAACGATGATTTGCAGCTTTTAACGCCATCGGAGGTTACCCCAACCTGGAAGAGGCCTATTCAAAGGCCGTGCCATCCAAGATTGTTCCCAACACTACCTGCCACCTGCCCAGGGCGGATGCCATGCACCTCTTCCGAGACCCGGTCTCTGGAGATCTGCCCTGGACCGGGATGACTTTTGGGCTGTCCATCATGGCCACGTGGTACTGGTGCACCGACCAGGTAAATGTAAACAAGAACCCCCTGCCCCAAGGAAGGTGGTGGTGCCTGGGCTCCACCAGCTCTGCGAGGCCACTGTTGCCAGCACCTACTGGTCCTTCTGGCTGCTGCTCTCAGGGGGCTGCTTTTTGGAGTCCGCAGGAGCACCCTGGGCCCCTGCCACCCTGTTCTTGAGGTGCTTGGACTGGGACAGTTTGGAGAGCGGGATGCCCAGGGGTGTCCTCATCTCCTCGGCCGGCTTCTGGCTCTCGGGCAGGGAGGTGAAGCGCTTGCCTGATGCTCTGGGGTTGTTTGGGGGCAGGTGGCCTGGTGCCGTGGGCTTGCTGGGGCTGAAGGCTTTGCTCTGCCAGTAGGGCTGGCTGCCTGCAACGGTCTTTTTGGGTTCTGCTCCATCCCCTCTGTACTTGGTGGCCCCAAGGGGTTTCTCGTGCGTGGGGGAGCAGGAGACCTCCTTGCCCTGCTCTCTGCCCGCGGGGGTCCTGGGCTGGTAGTGGTAGATGTGCATCCCCTGTTTGGGAGAGAGCAGAGAGAGGGGTGAGCTCTGGTTTTTATAGGATGCTGCTCCCTGCAAGGTCACCTCTTCACCAGGGCATGGGCCTCATGGATGAGTTCCTCTGTCCCTTGGTCCCTTGCCCAGATTCAGTGGCAGCTCAAAACTGCCTCGAGCCTTAACCATGGCTGCTCCTCTGATTCCTGACTCTGGTACCAAACACTCCAGCACCCCCAGCACTCAGCAGCCACTTCCCAAGCAGCCCTGGCATTCTGGAGGCTGTCCCAAGCCAAGTCCCTCCTGCCAGGAAATCCAGGGCAAGGCATCTCAACACCTTCACTCCAGCAGCAGCCCCAACACCCACTTTGATCATCTAAGCCCTCATGTCAGGCCCAAAGAGCATTCAGTCACCCAGACCCCACCTGTGGGATTCGGTGACTGCCAGGATCAGATGAAAGGATGGAGGGCTGGGAGAGGAGGTGGGATCAGGAGAAAACAGTGAGCTGCAACACCACTGCGGGGGTGGCTCTCATTAGCTGGGTTGAGACACACGTTTGGGTCGGCTCTGAGCAGCAGTAATCTGAATTCTGGACTAGGTAAGGCTGTGGTCACCAGATGTTTATCTCCTCTTTGGGTGTGGCTGCACCATGATCTGGAGGTGTGATTGCACCTGTGCAGAGGTACCGGGGAGGTGGGATCTGGTGAGCCAAGGTGCTGATGGCAGGAGGAGCTGCGGCCAGGAGGCTGCAGAGCTGGCTGTGCCAACCCGCCCTGCCTCTGCCATGACCCTCACTGTGCTGCTGCTGGCATCAGCTGGGTGTTCAGGCAGTCCCAATATCCCAAAGGCCTCCCTGGCCCTGGGGCTGCCACCTCCTGCTTTGACCAGGAGGGTTGTGTGAAGGCAGTTTAGCTTAGGTAGCCCAAGATTGATTTAATGAGCTGCTTAAAATCAGTGTTAGGGTCTGAGATGGCTTCAGGTGAGAAGGATTAAGGATGATTTAGCTTTTCTCCCTCTGAGCTCATCATGTGCCTGAGCTGGGTGGCGGTTCCTGTGGCTCCTGACACGCTCTGGCTCTTGGGAAGAAGTCCAGCCATGACTTTCCCAAGTATCCCACCCCAGGAACCGGCACCCTGTCCTTCCTGTGCACCTGCAGAATGAGCCAGTGCTTGCTCAGGAGTGCCTAAACCCTGCTGGGTGCTGAGCACTCCTCTGGAAGCCTTTGGAGAGACTCTGAGCTCTTTTAAATCAGCAGTTCCTACAGATGTTGCCTATTCAAGAGGGATTGCCTCAAAAGCCAGGGGGTGGCTGTGTTGTGGATGGACATGGCTTGGCCAGAGCTTTGAGGTGTGATGGTTTGAGGAGAGCTGTGGGAGGAGGAGGAGGAGGCTGGACTCGGTTTCCATGTCATTGTGGGCACTCTTTGGGGTGGAGATTGGATAGAAGGGGCGAGAGGGGGGAGGATGGTGGTGGGGAATGGTTGCTGCTGGCAGGAGGACATGCTGCTGTGGTTGCACTGAGCTTTTTTGGTGCTATGGTGTAACCCCAACCTGTTCCTGGTCTGGAGAGGAGCCCCACTGTGGGCTGGGTCCATGTCTACACTGCATTTGGGCCTGATGCCCAGTGGCTCCAGTACTTGGGATGCAGTTTGGCAAGGAAGAGGCTGATGTGGAATAGATGTTGGTGCTGCTCAGCCCTCCTGCCTGGCTCTCCACAGGTCATCGTCCAGCGGTCACTCTCTGCTAAAAACCTGAGCCACGCCAAGGCTGGCTCCATCCTGGCCAGCTACCTGAAGATGCTGCCCCTGTTTCTCATCATCATGCCAGGGATGATCAGCAGGGTCCTGTACCCAGGTAAGGGCCCCCCATGAGGCCGTGGAACTGGTGGGGTGGGGATTTTCCCTGTCACTAAGGGGTGAATGGGAGGGGAGCTTGTCTGGAAACCTCTGCTCTGTACAGCTCTGCAGGTGGGAGAGGGACAGGAGAGGTACCCAGGTGTTCATGGCACTCTCCTTGAGCCTGCTGTGCATCCAGGTGTTGTGTATTTAGGGGAGGTGAATTCCAGAGAGAAACAGAGAGAAATTCGTTTCCATGAGATGGAAAACATGATGTTTGCCCTGAGTGAGCCTCTACCTGTGTTTCGGGCTACACTGGAAAATGGGCCAGGACATAAGAAATGTGGACCCTGAAAAAAAATATTTGGGGGAATTGATGGTGATTCCCATCAGATTTGAGTTTTTGAGAGTTAACCAAGGATTACTTCAATTTATTATTTTTACACATGGGAGAAACTCTTCCCTGCACCTCTCCACCGAGTGCTGGCTTTCCTAACCCTGATGCCATGCTAATTATCTGCCTCTCATCAAAGGGCCAGAACAAGTTACTGCAGGAACACCAGCGTACCCAGCCATCCCCAGCAAGGTGGCACCTGGGACCTGGGTCACAAAGCATCAAAGAGCTCAGTGCTCCTTGCCCTGCAGGGCTCGGGGGTATTTGATGTGCGAGGATTAAAGCTCTGAGCTCCCTGTCACTGGCTGGGAAGTGAGAAGCAAGTGGACTCTGGGATAGTAAATTTAATTCCCTGTAAATACAGATTAGATGTTCAGCCAGGGTAACCTCAGGCAGTTTCAGTGATTTCAGCTGCTGGTTTAACCCTGGGGGTTTGAATGTCCCAAAAACAGCGGGCGGGGAGCCTTGAGAAACCAAAATGCTTGGCAGAGGTGCAAGAGGTTGCAGCGCTTGGGTGAAAGTAGGGGGATCACAGTGTCACCACCCCTGCCCGGATGGGATGATGCTCTGGCTGTGGTGGGGATGCTGCTGTGACCTCGTGCTCCCAGCACTGGGATTCTGTCCTGCTCCCCATGGAGTTGCAGCAGGGTGCTGGCCCTGCATGGTGACAAGGTCTGACGTCACTCGTGGATCAGCCACCAAGCTGCTGACTGTGGCACTCGCCCACAGAGGTTGCTGTCCCTGTTTCTCTGCTGTCTTGCTCTGCCTAATTATGTGTCCGAGCGCTTTCCCTTTGATGCTAATCACCCTGGCAAGGCGCTGGAAAACAAGCCTGAGAAGGACACGCCTGCACGCACAGTCTGTCCCTGGCTGGGCGCGATGCTCTGCGGACGGAGCTCAGCGAGTCCCAGCACATCTGTACAGCTGTGTTGGGAGCTGCTGGGCTCCATCCCCAGCCCAGTGCTGTGGGGTGATCTTTAATTACCAAAACCTTCCCCTTTAACAGCCATCCCCGTTGCTGGACACCGAGAGCTGTGGCATGGCCACCACCTCTTTGGTCACCTCTTTGGGTGACCAGGGCCATGTGCAGGGTGTTATTCTCCTATACGGGAAGTCTGATCTCAGCATGTAGGAGGGGAGCATCTAGCATCCCAAAGGTCAGGATGACACCATTCCTAGGCTGAGCTGACTGGGTCTCCTCCAGGTTTGCAGCCCTTGTAGGGTGGAGAAGCATAAGGTTATAGCAAAAAGTCCTACCTGGGCAGCACTGCTGGGGTAGGAGCTGTTGCCATCCAGGATGTTGCGGGGCACACGCCTGATCTCCACGGCGTTGCTCCTCCTCTTCATGTCCTCCAAGCGCATGTGCTTCAGGGATGGGAGGCTGCCCAGGGGGCTGAGGAAGGTGCCCCGGCTGATGTGAGGGTCACTGAGCTTCCTCTGCATGGGAAGGATCTCCCCGTTGTGGGTGACATCCGAGTTGGTTCTCCGGAGGGGCCCGTAGCGATCCCTCACCTCGAAGTACTCGTCTGAGATGGAGGAGGCGTTGGAGCGCCGGTAGCTGTGGTCAGCAGAGCTGCTGGAGTAGCTCTCCTGGTCACTGAGGGTGATGTACTCCTCTTCCTCCTCCTCCTCCTCTTCTCCCAGCCCGTTGTGGGCACAGGGAGGCCCTTTGTCCTCCTGTGGCGCTGCCACCGGCCGGTCTGGCTGGACGTGGCCGGTCTCCGTTGAGGCTCGGTTGGGTTTCTCCTCCCGCTCCTGCTTCACACCCGTTTGGTTGGCCAGCGGTGGTTGCGTGTTGCCCTCCAGGGCAGTGCTGCTGTCACAGGTTGTAATGACTTTGGTCATGAGGACACCAACAGGAATGGTCCTTGGCTTTGGAACTGGAGGCTTGACATCCTCCAGTGCCTCCTCCTGTGGCTTCAAGTGGTGGCCCAACGGTGAAGTGGCAAATGTCCCTGCTTGCCTCGTTGTCCAGCTGATGCCTTCGATAGGGCTGGCAGTGGGGGCTGCAGGAGCTTCTATGGGGGGCTGTGGGATCTGTCTGTGGCTGGGGGACAGCAGAGGTGGCTCCTGGTCTGAGTTCTTCCTGGCCTCCATCTCCCTGTTCTTCAGCATCTGCCGGTGCTGGGCACTGGCCTGGGAGACGTCACAGACTTTGATGCGGTTCATCTGCGAGAGCTTCACGTTCTTGATCTTGGGGTCAATGATATTGATGTAGCCCAAGACTTCGCTCCCAGGCTCGGGGTCAGGCTCCACCCAGGTGGGCAGGTAGTCAAACATGTTGGCTTTCTCCAGGTTCAGGAGGCCGGGATGGATGAGCAGGGAGAGGTCTGCCATGTCACCATGCCGGTCGCCCCCCTGGCCCTCGGGAGGTGCTTTGCCTTTGTTGTCTGTCTTCTGGTTCTTGTCCTGGTTCTCGGACGAGGTCTTGCTGATCTGGTCGGCGCTCTTGGCCTTCACCAGGGCGTATTTGGGGTTTATCAGCTTCTTCACCACGGCGTTGGCGGGGGTCACCGGCACCACGGAGGGCAGCGTTACGGGCTCAGGTTCGGGCTCTTCGCCCATGGAGATGGACTTGAGGCTCACCCCCTTGGACATGAGGTAGAGCTCCTGGAACTGCTTGTCAAATGCCTCCACCACCTGGCCCGAGAGGACTGTGATGACGTTTCGGTCTGTCCTTGCCGCGGACCAGGTGAAGCTGGAACAGAAACACATTGGAGGCTCTCTGAGCACTCACTGGTAAATAACACCTCTCCCCAGCACTGGCCTTCCCCGGGGGACTGACGGTGCCAGCAGGGACGTGATCTCACTGTAAACATTAATAATAATAATAATGGGATTGATGAAATAGCTCCCATCCCAAATTAGAGTGAGGGGTTGAAGTCTTGAGCACAGTGGGACTTGAAGTAAAAGGTATTTGCAGTGGGCCAGTTTTTCACTTTGGTGTTGGCTGCTTTTCCTGTCTCAGTTTGGGTCAGTTAAGAAAAGTGACTCTTAAATGGATGTATTATTTGTTATGGCCAGAAAGGAGGAAATGTTTCAGCTCCATGTTTATAAAACCTGTCTTTTAGACATGAAACCTGACCAGGCCTGGTCGATTTCTACCAAAGTAAGTTTTCCTTTGAACAAACTGAAATATACTTTGTGTAGGAAATTGGTTGGAAAAGCTGAGGTTGGTGTGAGAGTTGGGACCGGCTGCAGTTTGGTGCTTTGGTCCTTCCTTGTGCTCATCAGCACAGAAACACTTGGTGTGTCCCACCACCTCAGAGAAGGATGAGTGTTCTAGACCTGGCGACTTAGGGAGTAGTGGGAACCCCTTGGGGCCCCCAAATCGCCTTGGAAAATCATCTCCCAATTTAGGAGAAGCAGAGCAAGTCTGGCATGGGGTCCTGGGGCCTTGGACCACACGGGTTCGTGTCAGTCCTTTGACCAACACCTCCAAGGGGTGGGCAAGAGGAGATGTCACTGATTTACCTGTAGGATCCACACATAGCTCGATCCCCATCCACGAACATGAACTTTTGGGCCAGAACCCCTTTGAACTTGGTGGCCGAGCGGGTGAAAAACTCCGTCCCCCCGGTGCTGCGGACACGCAGGTTCTGCAAAGGAAAGGCAGAGGTGTGAGTGGGAGCCAAGGGCTGGTGTGAGAGCATCACCCACCCCTCCAAGAAAGCCTCTCTGGCTGCTCCACAGCCCCTGTGAGGAGTGGGAACACTCTTCATGGCCGGCTCAGAGGAGGCCGCAGCGATGGGGAGATAAAATAACTTGCCCAAGGCCACGCGGTGAACCACGGGCTGGGCTTGGAGAATTTCCTGCTTTGCCCGTGTGCCAGGCTGTGTTTGCCATCTCTTGAACTCGGTGCTGCCCATGTCTGTGGGCGAGTGCTGTGTGATGGTGCTGCCAAATGCTCCCCAGCTCCTGCAATCTATGCAAATGCCACCATGGGAGAGGAGGTTCCACACCTGCTCCCAGGGGGAGATCTACAGGGGGTTTTAGGGGGAGGTGGTGACCCCTGGACAGCCCACGTGGACCTGCTGGCACTGGGTTTGTCCTCCACCACACTCCCCCTTTGCTGTGCTCCTAAATTTGGGCATATAGTCCTGCTTTTAGGGGCTGGTGGGAGGTAAGGCAGTGGGGCAACACCTTTTCACCCTCAGGAAATGAAACCCGGTGATGTGGGAGCAGGTCCCTGGGACAGATTTGGGTCTGGTCTCCTCCCCAGGGAACTCAGGGATGGAGGGGCAGCCCTGGCTCTGAGAAAATGTTTGGGGTTTTTTTTATCTCCAGTCTGGCTCCTGTCTCCAGTGTCTCCACGGAGGGCACGGGCACATTCCACAGCAGAGCAGATAGCATCTTCTATGGCAAATGGGCTCTTTTTGGGTGGGGAAAAAATACTTTCTTAAGAAAGCACCTGCATTCCTCCTGTTCCTGCTGGGATGTTGGTAATGCTGTTGCTAAAGGCTCTGTGTCATCACTGGGTCATGCCCTCCTTGGCTGTTTTTCTGTGTGTTTTGTTTCGTTTTTTGAAGAAAAGCCTCAAAAATATTTGTCTTCCCCTCCTCCAGCCTTCCTCATCTGTTTCCACGGGCTCTCCTCTCTCCTTGTGACCATGATTGGGCACAACCCTAAGCCCGGGTGCACCCCTGGTATCCCTGCTCCCCACACCTGGCAGGAGGATTTAGTGCAGATGATGTAAAAGCAACGGCGTTCCTGACGCTGTTTCCAGAGAAGTTTCACACACTGAACAGAGACATTTTGGAGGGTTTTTTGGCATATTTGAATTTTCTCTTAGCATTTTCCTTTTTGCCTGCTGCGGCTGGAGGGGAAGGGGGGAAATGCTGCTGAGCACCCTAATTTCTGTCATTGTGCTGCACTGAGGGGGCTGGGGTGGCAAGGGTCCCTTGTTATCCCTACCCACGGGGCTCCTGGGAGAGCAGCTGACACCCAAGGCTTCACCCTCTGCCCATCACCAGCCTGGGCATCGATCTCCCACTCCGAGCCAACCCTTTGCTCAAACTCCCTGAGCAGCTGTAGGTTTTTCTCAGGGAGCCGGTGCCGGTCCCTTTTCCTCCTGGCTCCTGGTGTATCTCTACTGTTAAGTAAACCCTGCTTCTTTAATCCCTGCCCAGGCAGCGGGACGGCTCCGGAGCCGGGCTGGGTGAATCATTCCCCAGGCAGCCCTTGCTCAACGCAGCGCCCGCCTTGCCCGAGCCGGTTGCTAATTGCCGGCAAAGGCACCGAGATAACGAGGGACGTTTCGTTCACATCTCCTGGCTTACGAAGCAGCTCCCAGACTCTGCCCTACTTTCCTCACCTCCTCCTGCATCCCGTGCCAGCGAATCGGCTGCAATATGTGGCAAATCCCAACTTCTAGACATTTGCCGAGCTCTGCAGATGTTCTCCTGCTTTTCCAGTCCTGCCACCGGGCTGCTAATGCAGGAAAACACCGGAGTGCGTCAGCGCTGGCTTTTCTGGTCTCGAAGCGGCAGCAGCCTGCGGGATCCCAGGCTCTCCAGGGAGTTTGGACGCAGGTAAAAAGCTCGGCTGTGTTTGCTTTAATTGTTGCTAGCAGCAATTAAGCCAGGCCGGCGGGCACGGCAGCCGGGGAAGGTGTGGGGCTCGGCCAGCCGGTGCTCCCCGCGTGGGGGTCCCCGAGCCCCCGCTCACCCCACCTCGTGCCAGCCAGGTGTGAGGGTGTCGTGGCTTCCTACGTGTTCCTGCTCAGGCAGGGGCTGGCCCTCAGCGTAAGCAAATCTGGGGAGCTTGCCCGGGCACGGGCCTGCCCGGCGGGCATGCGGCAGCGGGCAGGCGGCCGGCTGAGTCAGGAGCAGCACTGTCACCTTTCTGCCAAGCAACAGGCGAGGCCGAGAGATCGTGGCCAGGAGAGGGGGGGCTCTGCAAGCCCCCAGTGAGACCATGGGGCTGCTTTGGTGTGTGTGCATCCGATGCTGTTGTGCCCAGCGGGGAGCCTGGCACTGTCCTGTGGCTGGAGTGAGGATCCCTGGAATAACCCCCTGGCCTCTCCTCTGCGCCTTCTTCTGCCTTTGCATGGGCTCTGTGACAGGTGGTTTTCTCTGCACCCCCGGCTCACACAGGGACGT
The DNA here is from genome assembly GCA_013399225.1 of Rhipidura dahli. NCBI lineage: Eukaryota > Metazoa > Chordata > Aves > Passeriformes > Rhipiduridae > Rhipidura > Rhipidura dahli. The sequence goes on along the minus strand of VXAC01000707.1, from coordinate 139,275 downwards.
GGAAGGGGAATCACAGAATACCAGAACGGTTTGGGTTGGAAGGGGCCTTAAATCTTGTTCCAACCTCCTGCCATGGGCAGGGACACCTTAAACTGGACCAGGCTGCTCCAAGTCCCCTCCAACCGATCCCTGCACTACCAGGACTCCCCCCGGTGCTTTGCCTTCCCAAGTTTTACATGGGATTCATACACAGGAGCGATTCCATGTGCATCTGTGGCCGGAGAACACGGCATGTGTGGGCAGATCAGTCCCTCCAGTGAGTGCTGCCCAGCACAGCGAGAGCAGTGAGGGCATCCTTGGCAGCTGCCGGCGCCTCAGGCAGTGTGGGAGCCTCCCTGCTCCGCTCCCGGCCCTGTGCTGGGGCGGAGGCTCCGGAAAAGGGGAAAATCGAGTTTTTTAATTCCAGCCTCTGACTTGCGGGAGAGCCTGAAAGCGCGAGAACCGGCCGGCGGTTGCTGCTGCCGGTCCTGCCCCGAGGGCAGCAGCAGGCAGGGAGTTGGTGACAGCTCAGATCTGGCCCTGGCACAGCATCTGCTGCTCCCGCCCTCTTGGCAGCTCGTTCCCCAGGAGGAGCTGAGCTCACAGGTTTGCCCCGAGCTTTGCTGTGCCCACGCTTGTGGGGCTGAACCCCCCACAGACTCCTCTGTCCCAATCCCAGCACGGGTTGGGTACCGACAGCCCCCTGGGCTTTCTGCAAATCCACATCCCCGCCTCTCACCCCTTCTCCTCCATCCTGCTGCTCCTGAATTTGGGCATCACTTCCAGCTTTGGCTACAGGAAAAATGGACTAAACTCTTCAGGCACTGGGGGTTGTGATTGCCCAAGGCTGGAGGGAGCAGAGCTGATAACTCTGATTATCTCCCTGTGTTTGGAGGAGGTTCCCTGGCTCCAGACCCTCTGGTCATTCCTACCTTCAAGTGTCCAGCGTGCATGTGGGCCCGCTCACACATCTGAAGGAAGTGCTTCACGTTGGTCTCATCCAAAATGATGTAGACTCCCACTTTCCTCTTGAAGCCAGCGTCCAGGAGGTCCTTGAAGATGTCCACATCAGTGAACATGTCCATGACCACGGCGATGACCTGGAGAGGGGAGAGGAGAGATGAGTCTGGGTTGCATGGCTGGGGACAACCCAAGGTAGAGTCGGTGCTTGCTTTGTGAGACCCAAAGGAATGTGCTCCCTGTAGGAGGCTGGGATTTGGGGTGGGGGACCCCAGGATTGCCCCCAGCTGCAGACAGTCTGAGGGTGGACAGGAGAAGTCTCCACTCTCATTCCTCTGCTGTCACTGTGGAAAGTTTCATCTCCAAGACAGGTAGATGTGGCACTAGGGGACATGGTTTAGTGGTGGCCCTGGCAGAGCTGAGTTCATGGTTGGACTTGATGGTCTCAGACGTTTTTTCCAACCCTAACAATTTCAGTGGTGGCCCATAGCATAATAAACTCATGAAAAACTAGTAATTGAGGGTGAATCTAACCATCCTGTCTTTAATGAGCTTCACAAAATTCAGAGTCCAGTTTCTGGCTGAGAAGTTTGGTGTCCCTTGTCAGCATTGCAGGGATCACCAGAGCACCAGATCGCCATGCACAATGATCACTGAATGGTTAAGGCTGAAAAAGGGATCATCAAGCCCAACCATTAAGTGGTGTGTCCATCTGTCCTGGTCTCACTGCCCAGCCCAAGGCGCTGCTCCTCCTGCACAGCATCCCTCCTTCCTCCCAGGCTGTGTGGAAGGAGCTGAGCCAGGACAGCAGTGCCAGCACCCTGAGCAGTGACAGCTGTGTTTGTCACATGGCAGCATCACCAATATCCACAAGCTGGAGCTGCCTTTGTACCCAGGGCATTTGCAGCTCTCCCAGTCCCACAGGTGATAGGAAAATTAATCTGGGCCACACTGGGAATGTCACTGGAATGTCTGCCTGGGCACCAAAGGTTGCTCTGTGCCCGTGGAATTTGATTTCCTGGTGATGGCATCACCTGTAGCAGTGAGGAGTTCATGAGATACAGCAGGCAGAGGGGCTGGAGACAGCTGAGCATCCCAGGGCAGCTCCACGGGGATTTCTGCCTCCCTAATGCCAGGAAACAGGCTTGTCATCAGGGTGCTGCCTTGCTGTCCCATGGTTGGAAAGCTGCTGGTGCTCCCATCTCTGTGGCTGTTCTGGAGGTGCCCTGGGCTGGGGGCAGATGGGTGCCCTCGGCCCCTCGCCCTTCCAGGAGGGCACTGCTGGCCATGGCACGTGGCTGGGCCAGGCAGGACACCAGCATGACAGGGAGACCCCGGGATGCTCCTCCCTCAGGAAGGAAGGGATTGGGATGGTGCTGGCTGCTTGCACACTCAGACACATCCAGTGAGGAGCTCTCAAAGCACCGCGCTGCCTTTTAATTAGTTTTGTGCCACAAGACGTGGAGAGCTTTAATTAAGCAGAGGATTGTTATGACACTGCTGGCTCTTCCCTTCCTTTTCTGCAGGCAATGGGGGGGAAGAGCAAGGCTATGTGGGGAGCCTCAGCCCTGCTGTCCCTGCTGCCACCGTGGCGTCCCCAGTCCCGACCACACAGGAGGTGTTTTGGGAGGTGCCAGCGAGCCAGGTGAGGGGACACTTTATGGCTTTGCCACTCGATTTTAACTGAATTTATCCTCACCCAAGAGCCTCTCACCAGGCTTTGCTGTGAAAGGCTAAATCCTCGCTCCCTTGTGCATCCACTCGTGTTTTGCTCATCCTCCTTGTCCTGGTGGGGAAACTGAGGCAGGAACCAGCTGCTGGATTTGCATGGATGCAAAGTGGGATGGGTTCAAAGCTAACTCTCAGAGCTCTGGGCTTGGATTTGCCGTGTTCAGCAAGAAACTGGGGAGGAGCTGAGCTGTCTTCCATGAGTCCTGGGTAAGGGACACCTTTGGTGGGACAGTGTGTGCCTGGCTTGAGGAAAAAGGTTTGGTGGCAGATGGTTTGGTTCTGACACTGATGCTCCACCCTCATGTCACTTTGCCCGTGCACCGTATTTTCCCCAGGAAAAGTTGAGGACTTGTAAAATGGGGATGAGAACGGCGCTGGTCTTCATTTTGGAGGGAAAAGAGCATTTTCCCATTGTGGTCCCAGCATTAGCAAGGCCTTGGCTTGCAGTTGTGGCTCTGAAGATGTGAAGGAGCTTTGCAGGGCTGTGGGCAGGGCACTGCCCCCCATCCCCAGCCCTGCTCACATGGGGGTGGTGAGCAGGCAGGGCACTGCAGGCAGTGGCCCAGGGTGGCCAGCTCGGGCTTGGGCACGGGGAGGGAGCCCAGCTCTCACCCACTCGCCCACGTTTTCAACCCAATTCCTCCTGCTCAGCTGGTGCATCCTGCCTGCTGCCCAGCTCCCGCTTCCCTCCCCACCGCGTCTTGCCTGCAGGACAGGCTTGGCCCCGGTTTGTCACTGGGATCTCACACCAGTGTGCCAATCCTGCCCCGGTGTGAGGCAGGCTGGGAGAGCGAGGACGGCACTGGCAGCGCTCCCGATGTGGTGACTGTCCTTGTCTGGGTGAAATCTGCTGCTGGGCTGCCTCTGCCTGAAACCTGGGATGCCAAAGCCCGGCACAGGGGTAATCTGCAAAGGATGGAGACCTGTCTGCTCCAGAGCAGTGAAATCCTGTGTGCTCCTTGCTTCCCAGCTTGGGGAATGGCATTGTCTGGAGCAAACTGTGCCATCTGGCTGTGAGCAGTGAGCTCGTCTCTGTCCCTGTCACCTCTGCCAGGGCAGTGCTTGGTGCTGGGACATTCCCTTTCCTGAAGCCCTTTTGCTGCTGTGCCATCCCAGGAAGCTTTGCCACCCCTTTGCCGTTCTCCTGGAGGGTGCAGAGTAAATCAGCCCTAACTCTACAGCTGGAGGCTCCCAGTGCCCACACAGGTGAAGCTTTTCTTGCCAGGGTCCTAGGAGCTGCCAGGACCCATTGGATACAGCAGATGTGCAGGTGCTGAGTCCCAAATCCCTGAGGAGCAGTGAGCATTTCATCCCCCTGGACACTGAGCAAATGCAGTTGGGATATTTTGGAGCAGCTTTGATGAGCACATGAACTGCAGGATCATGTTTTATAGAGGAAGTTGCAGCTCTTTATTGTCTCACTATGAATCATCAGATAATGACTTTTGGGGTGCACCACGTGGGCATTTAATAAATTAGGCAGGCACCAAGGCACAATTAGAGGAAGCGTGTTGGGATGGAGGAGAGGTGGGACAAGTAACATTAATAATTGCTCTCCCCTGTCGACCCTTTCATCCAGGAACGGCAGAAGGTTTTGTAAACAGTAATTAATAGGGCCTCCCAACCTTTGCTGGAAGTTGCTCAGGGTAATTATATCACCACAATCCCAACCTGGAACCTCAAGTGCAGAGAGGAGGTCAGAGTCACTGCTCTCTCCAGTGGCTGTGGGCCAAGGACAGTGTTTTCGTGCTCTGGTTTCTGGTCAGAGGAGAGGAGGAGAGAGATCTTCCTCCCTGCCCATCATAGAATCATTAAGGTTGGAAAAGACCTCCAAGATTGTCAAGTTCAACCTTGGGCCCATCACCACTTGTCCCCAGCCCAGAGCACCGAGTGCCACATCCAGTCATTCCTTGGACACCTCCAGAGATGGGGACCCCAAACCTCCCTGGGCAGCCCCTTCCAGTGCCTGACCACCCTTTGTTCCTGAAGTCCAGCCTGGGAACTTTGCAGCTCAAGGGGATCCCCAGCAAGGAAGAGACGGCCGTGCCATGGCTCAGCCTGCTGAAGGTCTCTGGGATGAAGCTGCTGGTGCCCCACGTCCCTCACTGCCTCTGCTTGTTGGTCACAAAGATGGGATTTTCAGGCACAGCAGGGATGTGGCCACAGGAACATGCCTCTCCTTTCTCCTATTCATTCCCAGCAAGAGGAGGGGATCATTTGCATCTCCCTCTCTGGCATGCCAGAGGCTCTGGACCCGGCAGCATTTGGCCTCATCCCCGCAAGCACTGGGGTTCCTCTGAGCCTCAGAGCAGCCTCACAGCCCTCGGCTTCCTCACCCCAGCTCTGCCTGCATGACCCTCCTGCACCACCAGAGCTCTCATGGGCTCTGAACTCTCCTGGGCCAGTGCCAGAGGACTTTGCTCTCCTGGCCGTGGGACAGCGACGCGCACGGCGGGGTTTGGGGGTTGGCACCCAGAGCGTTTCAGAGCGAGAGGCTGGGACGACGTCTGGAGCAAGGGTCACTCTCCGGCAGGGAACAGCAAACCTCTCCCCAGCCTGCACTCCTTCCCACGTGGATGGGGAGCACTTCCACTGCCTGCTGGGATGGGACAGTTCGGCAGGACCTCCCCAGGAGGACACAGCACGTGGACAGTGTGTGTGACATCTGGTGGTGGCAGCAGGATGGTCCCTTTGTCCACTCGGCTTCCTCAGCCAAACCCTTTCACCTCTGAGCTGCTGTAAGACCTTGAGCCCTGGCAGAAATCGGCAGGGTGGTCTAGCCCAGTGTCCCCCACCCTTAGGAGCACCCACAAGTTGTCACCTGGGCTCCACTGTGTGACAGCAAGTTCAGCTGCAGGGACTTCTGTCCTCAAATACGGGGTGGGAGACCATGGAAGAGCCCCACTTTCCAGCCCCTGTAACTCCTGCCATCCCCAGACCCTGCAGGATGAAGCACTCACCCATCTCTACGTTTCCTGAAGCACCATAAGCTCCAAGCAGGCTCCTGCATGTCACCAGTGGTGTCACCGTGTCTCATCCCACAGTCAGGGACCGTCTGGACTGGGAGGCAGAGCCCAGCCCTGCTCAGGGGGCATCAAGGTACGGGTGATGAGCACAACTGTGGCCACGTCCCTGTGTCCTGGACAGGCTCCAGTGGAGGTGGGGATGTGCCGGTGCCTGACTCAGCTGCCTGCTCTGGAGCAGGAGCGGGGTGTGGGATGACTCAGGAGCAGCCGTTTGCGTGGGGGCAGGTGGGAAGCGGTGAGTAGGCAAAGCCAGGCGGGAGCTGCAAGCCCGAGTCAGAGGCAGCCGGAAAGACCCGAAGATGAGACATTGTTTGTTTGTTGTGGGATTGTTCTCCCATCCTCCATCCCATGGGATGTCAGCTCTCCCTTCCCTTGGCCCTCGCTGCGAAGCGCTTTGGTGGGGAAAATGCCACAGGTGAGGACAAGGCACCTGGACTTTTGTGAGGTGACAGCGGCCACAGATGGCTCCTGCCCACAGCGGGGCAGCCCTGACACCCCCATCAGCCATTCCTGTGATCCTGCTGCCTTGGGCATGTGGGGAGATTCATTTTTCTGCCTGAGCTGCTCTGAGGAGGCTCTGCTGGCTGCATGTCACAGGTTTCCCTCTCTCCTACCAGGATCTGCAAACCCCAGCACTACCTCTGGAGGAGCCAGGTGGATCTGACTCATCCCAACCTGTCCCCTCTGCTCCACAGATACCTTGGCAGGGTCTCCCTGTTTCCCTGCTGGAACATCCTCCGGGTTGGAAAGCTCCTTCCTTGGAGCTCTCACAGTATTGAACACACAGAACTCAAAGAGCTTCAAAGCGTCAAGAAACCAGCAGGTACCAACCCCTCCTGCACTTCCTGACCAGGGCTGGGTCACTGGGAAACACCAACAACCTCTGCCCACCTCTGCTGACCTTCAACATGTGCCACCATCTCCATCTTTCCCTGGTCCTCCTGCCCACGGGTGATGATGGCTCCTGCATCCCCACTCCCTGCTCCTTGGTTTGATGCCACAGGGAGGACAAGTCTCAACCCAAATCCCTTCAGCATCTGCCCAGCCTTGTCCTGCTCACCAGCTCATCCTTTTCCTCTGAAAGCCAGGAGGAGCCAGCTTGGAGCACTGCAGCCATCTCGGGCCAAACTTGACCCAGACCAGAAGCTTTGACCTCTTTGCCCCAGCGCTGTGCTGCTCCCAGGGTCATGGACCGGATGGATGGAGGACACAAGGCCTGAAGCCAGAACACAATCCCAGGTTCCTGTGTCCTGTCACATGCTGTCACACCGGGAATAACGACTGAGGAGTGGCTGGGACCATGGGCTCACAGCTGCACAACAGCTCAACCTCATTTTCTCCCCACCGGTTTTCCTCACAGGGACCCTGGGATGAACGATGCTGCTGTATGGATATCGGGAAGGGCTGTGCTGCTCCCAGGAGTGCTGATCCAGGCCAGCAGCATCCTCAGCAAAACCCATCCCCAAATATTGGTTACAAAACCTGCACGCTTGGCCCAGCTGCCTCTGCTTGGGCAGAGCTTCCCGCAGGACAGGGATTGCCCGGCTGGGCAGGACTTTCAGCGGGATGCCCTGGGGCCAATCCTGCCCCGTCCCCGCGGCGCACCTCACCTTCTGAGCCTGGCAGATCATCTTCCTCACCACCTCCTTGATGTGCGCCTGGCCCTCGATGGGAGGCTGCATGTAGACGGTGGCCCTGGTGACTCCGCGGTAGGCGATGGTCTCGGGCCAGCCCAGGTCCAGGTGAGGGATGGATCGATCGGACCTCTGGGGCCAGTACTCCAGGGAAGGGGCCACGTCCTGCTCGTCCCCTTGGCTGTTGCGATCGCCCTCGCTGTCCCCGGCGCTGCTGCCGTGCCGCGGGATGTACTCGGAGCCGGGGTCGTACGTCTCCAGTGTGTCCAGGATCTTCTTCAGCTCCAGCTCGGACAGGAAGTCCCTGATGTTCTCCCTCTTCAGAACTTCATAGAAGGCGTCGGGGCCACGGGAGGCCAGTGCCTCCAGGGCCAGGCGTTGCTCCTCGCTGTAGAAGAACTCGGGCTTGGACTCGCTGGACCTCCAGTTGACGTGGCTGTCGTCCAGGCACTGCACCTGGGAGAAAGCCATGGTGACCCCGCAAGCCGGTCCCCTCTCCCGAGGGAGCTCTGTGCCCCCAGCGAGCGCCGGATGTCGGCAATAAACGAGGAATTAATTATTCTCCAGTCTTTAAACGCACGCTTTGCTTCACCCTCCCCGGCCCGACGCGCAGCTCGGGAAAGGCACCGCTCCCTTTTCCAACGGCTCCTGCCACGCCGGAGCTCTTCCTGCCGGGGAGGAGGCTTTGGTTTCTGGCTTGCTCCCGGCTCCACGCGGCGAGAGGGCTCCAGGCAAGGAAAACGCGGAGCTTCCCACAGCGGGGGCTGCGTGGCGGGGCAGACAGCCCCAGTTGTACCCACACCACCAGAAAGGTCCTTCACCCCCGGGTCCGCTCTCCCCTCATCCTCCGCTCTCCCAAGACAACGCTGACACCGGGTGAAATAAAAAGTGGGAAAGAAACAAAGAGAAAAAGTGGCTCAATGCAGGGCAGCGAAGAGCAGGATTTCTCGGCCGAGGTGCCGTCCCTGGTTCTCGTTCCTGGAGGAGCGGGTCAGCCGCAGGGCTGTTCGGCGGCGAACGCTCTCGCTCAGCCTCCTGCGCATCGCCCTGGCAGCTCACGGCTCGGGGCTCCTGCCAGCGCGCAGTGCCGGGGCCGGACAGGTAACAGCAAGAAGTGAAAAGAGGAAAAGGAAAAGAGTGATTCATCCCTCCGCCCTGCCCCACCTGCAGTCACATGCTGCCTTCACACATTCCCTGCCCAGCCCGATTAACTCTTTCGGCTGATGCGCCCTCACACCTGTGGATCCGACCCCGGAGCCCCCCGGAGCCCCGCGAAGCGTCCGGGTGCGGGAGGGTCCTGGGCGGCTCCGGAGGGCTTTGGGTGTTTTATCCTTGAAAAAAAAGTCTCTCTCCTCTGAGATTCCTCCCTCTCCCGGTGTGCCGGCTGGTAAGTCAATATTTTCCAGGAAAAGAGCTCTGTCCTGTGGTTAACCCCTCCTGTGCTGGTGCAGGAGCTTGAAGCCCGGGTGACCACCAGGTGGGAGCTGCCGGAACGGTTCAAAGCCGCACAGAGGCAGATTTAGACCGGATATTAGGAAGCATTTCTTTATGGAAACATCTCCTGGAACAGGCTTCTTAGAGAGGTGTCCTGTCCATGTTTAAAAGGCATTTGGACAATGTCCTTAATTTTATGTCAGCCCTCAGTTGGTCAGGCAGTGGGACCAGATGATTGTTGCAGGGCTTTTCCAAATGAATACATTTATTCTATTCTGTTCTGTTCTGTCCTGTCCCCTCCCCTCCTCTATTGGGCTCACAGCATTGTCATGGTCACATCACCAGGCCCTGCTATGACAGATTTCATTAATAACTGTGAGATGGACAAAAAACCCCACCCTGGCTTCGCCAGTTGGTGTTCACAAGCCAGAAATGTGGAAGCTCTCTCAAGCTTTTCTCTTGGAAGCTCAGCTGAAGATGAATTTCAGGAATTGGGGTCAGATTCTTGCGCCAATGCAAAAAGGAAAGTGCCATGGGCTGTGTGTCTGTCCCCGGCGTTGGTGTGGCTCATCTGCATTCACAGCTGCATAAATGAGGGCCCTGCCTGAGTCAGGCTCCTGGGGCAAAGCCGCCTGTCTGTCCGGGTGCTCGGCCATCAAAGTTCTCCTCTCTGCGGGCACAGTGGCCCTGCTGGTCCCACAGTGACAAATCGTGCGTGGGGTTGTGCCCAGCCCCGGCCTGGCCTGTGCAGGAGGTGGCAGTGGGGCTGGGGGACACAGGAATGTGACAGCTGTGTGTTGGGGTCATGGAATCATTAGGGCTGGAAAAGATCACCGAGTCCAACCCAGCACAGCCGGGTCCAACACTAAACCATGTCCCCAAGTGTCACATCAGCATGGGGAACATTGAGGTGTTTGGCTCCCAAAGAATATCAGCTCTGGAGATGTTTCAGGTGGAGCTGGTGACTTTATGGAAAGGCTGTGCTGACCCTGCAGGGATTTCCCAGTGGTGGGATGACATCCCCACACCGTGGCCTGGTCAGTGATTGGTGCAGCAGAGACTGAGGGAGCTGGAACCAATTCTGGGTGTTTTAGGTGAAATCCCAGCGCTGCTGGGAGTGATGGGGACAGCAACTGGGACAGAGGTGAGTCCTGAGCCAGCACCCAGGGCCTCTTTGGGTACGATGGGAGATGGCCCAGATCAGTGCTGGAGTGTGGGTGTGTGGCGTGGCAGGAGCGTGTTGTGGTTGTCGCCGCCTCAGCCATTCTCTCCAGGTGTTTTTATTGTGCCAGGAGATTTATGGGCTCTTCCACGGGGTGTGTGCACTAATGATTTATTGCATGTGAGGTAAAAGCTGCATCCTAGGCATCGTGTGCTGTGCCCTGGCACCCAGAGCCAGCTGGTGGGGGCGGATTGGGGTGGCAGAGCCCCACACCTGGAGCATCACCTGATCCTCATACTGGGTGACAACACCTGGGTCCCCCCTCTCCAGATCCTGGGGGCTTCTTCCCCCAGGTGAATTTAGCCCCCGAACTGGGTGCAGCCCCTGTGTGCAGGCACAGCTCGCTGTGGCCAAGCAGGTTGGTTCTCACCATTCCAGGCATCCCCGGGTGGATCCAGCTGGACAGGCAGCACCTGCTGCAAACACAGCCCCTTTTCCTGCAGATGGAAGCATTAATTACGAGGTCCTAATTAATTTTCCATTTTTAGCAGAGAGCCTAAAAGTGAAGCAGTGGTGTAAGACACTGCTCCTGGCTCGGGGGCTCCTGCTTCCCACTCACTCTGAGGTCCCACCAAGTGCTCATTGGTAGAGTTGAGGCCTGGGGCAGGCATTTCAGCTGGAGCACAACATCCAGACACTGCCTTGCCCTTTGGAACGTTTTCCACCCTCCAGCCACCAAGGATTTGCATGGAGCCGTGCACAACGTGGTGTTTTAGAGAGGGGAAACTGAGGCACAGAGGGCTGATGGCAGCTTTGCTCACGGCTGCTGCAGGACAGAGTCACCGGAGCCCCAGTGCTGACTCTGACCTTGGGGAAAGGCGGCCCAGCTTGGGCTTTTTGGCATCCTTGGGATGTGCTGAGCACGGCCTGTGGTCTGCCCACAGCCGAGGCGTGCTCCCATCGCACCCCACGCTCCTTTGTGGAAAGTCCCAAGGTGTCACCACTGGTGTTTGAGACAAACTGGGAGGCTGAGGGCTGCACCCCACTTTGGTGGAGGTCACTACCCAGGAGAACCAGGACAATGCTCCCAGTGCTGTGCAGGGGTCACCCGTGCCCGTCCCCGTGCTCCTGGCTGGGCGGATGCAGCCCGGAGAGCCGGGCAGCCCATCCATATTTATGCCTGACATTAATTTCCATCCATTTCAATATTTTATGAGCGTAACAATTTAAAAAAAAAAAAGGTTCAGTGCTCGTTGAGACATAGAATAATTGGGTGTTGATGGTCCTGGCGCACTGCCACGCGAATCCCGGGAGCTGCTGGTGCTGCCCATGCCCAGGAAATTGCCACAACGGTGCACGAACCCGGCTGGCCCCTTGGGTGGGGATGGGCAGCGCCCACCCCGGGGCTCTGCTGCCTCCAGCCGTGGCCCCAGGTCCTGGTGGGACTCTGGAGATTCCCCCCGGGGCAGCTGTCACTGGATTCAGTCTGGGAATAGATCCAACCTGCCCTGGGCTGGGTGTGGGCAGCAGGAGGTGAGGGGCGGGATGGATCCTGCTGTGTTGGAGCTGATGGTGGGAATGAGGTGGAGGAGGCAGAGGTGGATTTCCTTACGGGATGTATTCCCTGTTCCTCCACCTGGTGTCCTACCAAGGTCTGGTCATCGTGGCCATAGCAAAGGGTCAATATCTGCCCAGTGGGAGGGGGCATGAGAAGGGTGAGGGGGCACAGGGCTGGTCCTCACCCTGTCAGGGGTCTCAGTGTGTCACCTGCCTCTGTCCCCCAGACACCGTGGCCTGCGTGGACCCTGAGGAGTGCACCCGTGTGTGCGGGGCCGCCGTGGGCTGCTCCAACATCGCCTACCCCAAGCTGGTGGTCGAGCTGATGCCCAGTGGTAGGTGGGTGCGAGGGGGTGACTCCATCTCCGCCGGGCTTTGCTGCACCCCGGGGCTGCTGCCAGGGCTTGGATGAGGTCCCGGCATCCCAGGCTGCAGCTGAATGTTCCCAAACCCCATCCTTGCTCCAGGGGAGATCCCAGAGTGTGGCTGCAGAGGGATAGGCACCATCCCGGGGTTATCCTATCCCATCCCATCCCTCCCGGTTCAGCCGCTCCCTGACTCTCTCTCCCGCAGGACTGCGGGGTCTGATGATCGCGGTGATGATGGCAGCGCTCATGTCCTCCCTGACCTCCATCTTCAACAGCAGCAGCACCCTCTTCACCATGGACATCTGGAGGAAGCTGCGGCCGCGGGCCGGTGACAGGGAGCTGCTCCTCGTGGGCCGGTACTGACCGGGGGTTTCGGAGACACACCGGGGGTTTCGGGGAGACTGGTGGGGCCGGTCCAGCCTGCAGAGTGCCTCTACTCAGCCTGGCTTATGCAAGGAAAACAAGCCCTTGGATTATTTTATGGATGAAAGCGGTGGAAATGCAGACGGGGCGCTCGGTGCAGCCTCTCCCCGTCGCCTGCAGCCCGGTGCCCCGGGAAACCGCGGCTGCTCCCGGCCGAGGTCACACACGGGGGAGCTCCGGCGGGCGGCGGAGGGCAGCGCTGCCTGCTCATCCCCGGCCGCTCCCGGGCTGCCGGGGCCGGCGGGGAGCCCCGGAGCTCGGGGCGGTGCAGTCAGCGCTGGGCAACGCCCCGGCACGGTGCCACGGGGCCGGGAGCGTCCTCGGCCAGGACAGACAATAACAAGGAGCGAATCTGGGTCAGGCCCTTGGCTGGGCTGTGCCGGGGCTGTGAGGAGGCTTGGCCGGACCAGCGGCTGCAGGAGCAGCTGTTTTTTGGTATCCTCCATCTCCGGAGGGTGGGAAGGGGATGGGCAGAGATGCCGGGGAATTGGGGTCCCGCATGCTCCCCCTTGGGAAGAGGGGCGCTTGTCTCAGAGCCCGCTTAGCCCCTCCCTGGCACTGGCTTCACTGCTGGTGACAAGTGTGTGACAAGGCAGGACAGCTTTCCCGAGGATGGATAATGAATGTTTGCCAAGGGCTTTGCCCGCCCGGGGCGGGAGTCGCTGCTGCGGTGGATCCCGGCGAACTTCCTCAGTGTCGGGTGACTATGCGAGCAGGATGCTGCAGATCAGACACAGACAAGGAAATGTGCTTGGAAGAGGGGGAAAAAGCTGTTTAGGCCACCAGTTTGAGGTTTTCCTGTCAGCGTGGAGAAAGAGGGGTTGGGTCCTGAGTAGCTGTCAGGGGGTCCCAACTGCCCCCAGGGTGGAAATGCCACATTCTGGGATCACGGTTTGGGCTGGAAGGGTCCTTGAAGTCCATCTCGTTCCAGCTCTGAGGAAAGGGCTTTGATTGTGAGGAGGGAAAGAGCTCCCAGTTCCCGGACCCGCGGGTTTCAGCTCCTGCTGTGGCTGTGGTACCTGGCTGGAAACTCCCGCTGGTGTTGGATGCTGCTCCGTGCCAAGGTGGCGGTGTGGTGATGGGAACACCTGATCCTTCCCGAATTCCCCCAGCCCGGGCTGTACCGGGTGCTGCTCTCCATTCCCTGCCCAGGTCAGCAGGACTCGGCACACCCACCTCCTGCCTCACTCAGACATTCCTGCTTTTCCATGATCTTTTAGCCTCAAGACCAGGTCGGACAGGGCTTTGAGCAGCCTGGGATAGTGGAAGGTATCCCTACCCATGGCAGGGGGTGGAACAAGATGAACTTTAAGGTCTCTTCTCATCCAAACCATTCCATCATTCTTTGATTCTGTCCTCTGTGGCTCACAGACATTCCAAACAGAGGGATTTCTCCTTCCCCACGGATCAGGGCGTGCATTTTACGCTCAGGCTGGTTCCCCTTCCTGCAGCACCAGGCAGCAGTGGGAGTTCCAGCTAGAGCTGCTTTCATGGCTTTTTTTCTCTTTTAGTTTTTTACTTCTGCTTTTCAAGATGAGCAGATGGAGATGCAGGAATTTCATAGAGCTGTAAATAAGCTGGGCTGAGCTATAAATACAGCAGCTTTGGGATGGGTCCTGCCTAGGCTGGGCCCAAAATCTGGGATCTGGCCAACGCCTTGTGCTTCAGAGGAGGGTGATGCTGCAGGGTGTGGCTGACATTTGGGCAGGGATGGGGTCAGGGTGATGTTGGGGACTAACACACCCCTCACAGCCTGGCCAGGGGAGCTGAGCATGGGGCAGCTCAGCCCATGTCCCCAGATCTAGCTGGGTGCCTTGGCTGGACATGGCAGTGCTGAGAGCAGCATCACCCAAATCTGGCCAGAGCACCCAGGCTCTGCATCTGGTGGCTTTTCACAGTGGAAATGTCCTGGTGTTTTCCTTTGGGGGGGTCTGATTTAGCAGCTGCCAGGGGTGGGCAGGAGCCTGGGAGGTGCTTGCCCACCTGAGATGGAGCAGGTGGTGGCACAATCAGCATCCTCCATGGTCCCAGGGATGTCACCTGCATCCCCAGGCAGCGCTGGGACCTGACCCCTGATTTTGGGGATCCTCCACAGCTGCAGAGGTGCTGCAGGTGCAGGGAGGTGACAGGAATGTCACCTGCAGCACCTGGCTGCCGCTCGCAGGGTGGTCACGGTGGTGCTGGTGGCCCTCAGCGTGGTGTGGATCCCCATCCTGCAGAGCTCCAGCGGCGGCCAGCTCTACGTGTACATCCAGGCTGTCACCAGCTACCTGGCTCCCCCTGTCACTGCCGTCTTCATCCTGGCCGTCTTCTGGCCCCGAGCTAATGAGCAGGTACATGGCTGGGGTGGCCCTGGGGACAGCTTGGGGACAGGGGTGGTGCCAACATCCCCGTCTGCCCTGCTCCCAGGACACAGCGGGCTGGGGGAGGAAGGAGGAGGCAATGCTGGAGGGGCTGGGGACAGAACTGAGCCTGGCTGGTGCTCCCCAGGGAGCTGGGGGGAGCCTAAAGGAGGAGGCAGCTGCTGCCTTGCATGGCCACCAAGGGTGGCATGGAGCTGGCAGGGGACATCTCCTTGGAGGGGGGACCAGGGCTTGGCCATGCCCCAACACATGGGGACCACTCCACCCTCTCTCAGGGCTGGCTGGAGGGGGCAGCTCCCGGGGGGGGTTTGTCCCTGCTGTGGGGTGACCGTCCCCCATCCAGCCACCCCCTGTGGGCCTTGGCTTTGCAGGGAGCTTTCTGGGGCCTGATGGCAGGGCTGGCACTGGGACTGGCCAGGATGGGGCTGGAGCTGGTCCACCCCACACCCCTCTGTGGGGTCCCTGACCAGCGGCCGTGGCTGCTCGCTGACATCCACTACCTGCACTTCGCCGTGCTGCTGGCCACTGTCACAGCTGCCATCGTGGTGGGGGGCAGCCTGCTGACCCCCCCAGCACCCCCAGCACAGGTGAGTGGGGCAGCCCCAATCTCAGCCAGAGGTGTTGGTGTCACCCTATGCACCCCAAGCTCAGCTGAGGGGGTCCCCATGGTGGGGTCAGCCCTGGGAGGGTTTTCCCAGCAAACCTTTTGTTTCCAGCTGAAGAATCTCACCTGGTGGACCCTCTCACAGGAGCCCCCCCAGCCCTCCATGTGTGGCACAACCTGGGGACCCCAAGATGGTGAGTGTGTCCTCAGGGGTGTCAGGTGGGGGGGCAGCCTCTCAATCCCTGCCTGGAATGGGCAGCAGGGTGGCATCGACACCCTGTGCCTCAGTTTCCCTAGGACTGTGCCACCTGTCAGCAGGTGGCTGTCCCCGGGGTCATCTGTCCCCTACACTCACCCTATTTCTGTGCCAGGTTCCTGTTCAGCCAGCCTGGACACCCAGCAGCCACCCAAGGCTGTGGGACCCCCGGCTGTGGCCCTCAAGGACACCACGGAACCCCCGTTCTGGGCCCGTGTCTGTGGCATCAACGCCATTGTCCTGA
The DNA here is from genome assembly GCA_013399225.1 of Rhipidura dahli. Classification (NCBI taxonomy): domain Eukaryota; kingdom Metazoa; phylum Chordata; class Aves; order Passeriformes; family Rhipiduridae; genus Rhipidura; species Rhipidura dahli. The sequence goes on along the minus strand of VXAC01000707.1, from coordinate 123,534 downwards.
TATGTGTCAATATTTTCTGTTATGCCTATTTTGCCTAGAGCCCTGACAGCCCCTGGGGTGGGGAGGAGGCTCTTGGAGAGGGGAAAAATGCAGATTTGGGTGGTAGTTTTCTCTTGTTTGGGATGTGATGTTTAAATCCACCAGTGCAGCAAGTTGGGTGCTCTCAGCACTGCAGACCCTGAGTGCATCTCAGGGGGGAATGTGAGGTGTGGGGGGCATTTGTGGGGGCAGAAAATCCCTGGGAGGGGTTTGGGACAGGCATTGGGTTGGGGAAATGGGGGCTGCAGGGAAGCAAAACCACAGCAAATGAGCAGCTGTGTGAATGGAGGGACGGGACCACCTTGGCAGGGCTGGAAACGGAGCAGCTGCACTCGAGGGCAACACCCAAACACATTTTATTGGCCCTAAATAAAAAATAATATAAAAAAGCGCCACAATTTGCAGCTATGAACAGCCCTTGCAGGACAGAATCCCTCTGGATCAGCCTTCCCTGGTACCCTGAGTCCTGGAATTCCTCCATGGAATTATGGATCCCAGCTGTGTCCTGGCTGCCTGCAGCCCTCCCTGGAGCCGGGGCTTTGCTTACAGGATCCAGAGAGGAGCCAAGGTTTGGGGTTTTGGGCTCACTCCCTCTGTTGCTGTCATCCCACCGGATTGTGGCTCTGGAAAAGTTTTTATGGCTGTGGCTGAACGCTCCACACTCCCTCCCCGGGGAGCATCGCTGCCAGCCCCATCCCCGGGCTCTCGGGGTCAGACAAACAGGGGAGCCACGGCTGATGTTTCAGGGTGCCCCGTGGCACAAGGACCTGGCGGGGTGGAGCTGGGACAGGCATCATCGTGGGGACAAAGGGACACTCAGTCCGTGTGCGGGGGCCGGGTCCTGCCCGGTCACCTGCAGCGCAGTGAAGGTCACTTGTGGATGGGGTGGACGTGGTTCCGGGGGAAGAGCCCCACGCGGCCGTAGATCTTCCCCTGCCACCAGTTGGGGTCGCGGCAGTCCAGGACCTCGATGATGTCCCCGCGGAGGAAGGGCAGCTGGGAGCCCTCCTGGGCTGAGAAGTCAAACTGGGCTTGCACGAACCGGGATCTCTTCACCTGCAGGGAAGCCGAGAGCAGCGGTTGGTGGCGGGAGAGGGGTCCCCATCTGCCAACCCCCGGCACTGGGTAGCACTGCCTCGGTCCCCAGGGTGATGGGGACACTGTGCCGCCACGGGACGAGGACCAGCCTTGGGGTGCCTGCTTTGAAGAGAGACAGAAGCCAGGGAAATCCTGCCATGGGAAGAGCAGAGTGCTGGGGTCAACCCCAGGTGCAGGAAAGAGCCTGGGGTGCAGGGCACAGGCAGGGAGGCTGGGGAGTACCCCGGGTTCAGGGGAACACTGTGGATGCAGGGGAGCACCCCAACGCACAAGACTCCCTGTTCTTGCTGCTGGGAGAGCCAAGATGGGTGCCCATGGGACCCATGGAGGCAGCTGGCACCCCTCACCTTCCCAGGTCCTTCCAGGTGCTGGAGCCTCCCCCAGCCCAGCTGCCAAGGTCCGGTTTTGCTGCCTCCACAACTACTGCCCCAGGGCTTGGCTTTGCTGGAGTTTGGCTGTGCCCTGTCCTGATCTGGTTGGCTCTGCCACCTGCCCTGGGCATCACCCCTGGCCCAAGGGACGATGATGTGTGCCCTGCCCTGCCCTGCTGAGCTGCTCCAGGAGCTCTTCCTTCCTGCAGCACTGCCTGTCTTGGGCTGCTGCACCTGCTGCTGCATCCTCTCCTGCTCCTCACCTCCTTGAGCCAAGGGCCAAGTGCCAATCAGAGATATCCCTGTCCTCCTCTGCAGGGACACTGAGCCTCCAGAGGGCTCACACAGGGGTTTGGGACCAGCCCTGCCATCACCCCATGGCCCCATTCATGGTGGTACCTCCTCGGTCTGGTCCTCATCCCGCAGGAAAATCTGCTGGTCTTTGGTGATCGTGGTCATCCTGTAGAAATCCACCAGCTCATTGAGGGAGTTGAACTTTTCCTCCCAGAGGAAATATTTGCCATTCCTCTCCCGGAGCACCTTGAAGTGATGGACCTGCTTCCCGTAGCTGTGGAAGGAGGATGGATGTCACCCCGGCCTTGGGATGCTGGCAGCACCCNGGCTGGTAAGGTCGGGATGAGCCCGTGGGTCTCACTGAACCCTTCCTGCCATGGTGGGGGTGATGGTGGCACTGGGGTCCCTACAACGAGGACCCGCAGCTGAGACCTGCCACAACTCATCCCACAGGCAGCCCAAGCTCGGTGCCCAGCCCTGGCACAGCGGGATGCCCGTGGGCTCAGGGATGGCAGCGTGCCAGCCACGTGGAGGGCAGGTGGCTTTGTCCAGGGCCACTGTCTGAGCAAGGCGTGGTGAGAGCTGCAGGTCTCAGCACATGGCAAGAGGAGTCGGCAAAGGCTGGGATTGTATTCCCAGCTTCCCTGTGCTCTCGGGGACCCCCGCGCTGTAGGAGGATTTCCCTTGCTGCCACCCCACAGGGGTGTGCCTGGGGTGGCAGGTTGGGATGTCCACACCGCAGGGCCCCGGCGCTGCCAAGCCCCCGGGCAGGGGCAGGACCCGGCCGCGCTGCTGGTGACGCACGGCAGAGCACGGCTCCCTTTCATTATGGGCAAGAACCTCCCGAAACGTTTAATTAGGGATCAAAAGGGTGAGAAAGTGCCTGGCTTGCCTGGGGCCGCCCCCTGCTCCCCGGGCCGGGGCAGGGAAGGGGTGAGACGCCCCAGGACAGGCTCTGCCCGTTGTACAGCCCCGGCTTTGGATGCCAAAGTCATGAGGATGCTCCGGGCACCTGGTTCCCCCGGGCTGTGTCCCCGGGCTGTGCGAGCAGCTCGGTCCCAGCCCCGTCATCACCCGCAGAGCTGTGTTTAGGGCTGTCCCTGCGAGGGACCCCAAGCGAGGCAGCGGTGCAGGGAGCGGGAGGCAGCGGGGATGGAGCTGAGGAGGAGAGGAAGGAGGGGAAGGAGCTGTGCGAGGCTGTACCTGGATTTGTTGGGGACACGGCTCCGCAGCCCCTTCGCGACAGGGCATGGTGCTCACCCTTTCCCCAGCACACACAAAGGTGACCCGATGCCTCGGTCCCCAAAGCGGGGGCTGCAGGGACCCCTGCCCCTCCTGCCACTTGTCCCAAAGCCGCTCACCTGACGGAGAGGGAGAACTCGCCCGGGCTGCTCTCGCTGTCGCGGACCAGGAAGGCTCCCGGGTGATTGCGCTGGAGCAGCCGCTCCTCTGCCAGGTGCCGGGAGATCCTGCCCGCGTACCACCTGCGAGAGGCACCGGGCTGAGCCCCGCGGGCACCCCTGGACACACCCCAGCGCCGCATCCCCACCCTGCGGGATGGGGGCACCGAGATTGCCGGTGCCGGCGGGAGCGGGGTCTCCATCGGGCTCCTCGCAGGACTGGGACCCTCCCCCGGCAGTTTCTCCCTTCCCTCCCCCTCCTGGCTCATCCCGGCATTTTCCGGGGGGGCACCGCAGGGCGCTGTCGGTGCGCTGCCCCCTCCGCGCAGGGCGAGCGCAGCGTCACCGACAGCCGCGACCGCATCCTGTCACCTGGGCTGTCACACCGCGCGCCTCGGCCCCCCCTTTGCTGCCTGTCCCCTCCTCCGCGCCCCTGGGCCCCTCGCGGGAACGGCCTTTCCAGGTGGAGAGCACAAAACTCTCGGTGCCAGGATGAACCCCTCCTGCCTGCGCTGCCGGCAGCTGCCGAAATGAGCTGCGGGAGCAGAGTCCCCGCGTTCCACCCCTGCCAAAGCTGTGCCCGGGTGTTTCAGGTCCCTGGGCCATGAAGATTCTCTGCTACAGTTACAATTACCCGCTGAACGATCAGTCACGGGGTTTAGCACGGAGCATCTCCCAGTGCCAGCCCTCCAGGTGCTGCATGGAAGAGGCCGTGTTTCGCCCATCCCGGGTTGTTATTCCAAGCTTGAGAAGCAACGGGATGTGCCCCGGGCTGCCCTGAGCCCACGCGTTCGCTCCGGCATTTAAATGTGATTTACCAGGGGCTAATGATACATAAAACACAGGTTCAATCAGGGATGGATTAAGATGGGCTTTAATAACACGGTAATAGGATTGTGTTTAATGCAGTTGTAATCCCATAACGCTTTGTTGTTCCTCAATTATCATTTATTTAGTGGCAGCTCGGTGTGAGGGTTGGCTTTTGGGGGGTATGAGGGTGTTCTGCTGCCTCCTGTCCCCTCGGGCTGTGGTGGCATTGGCAGACTGAGCCGGCAGGCAGCCCCCATCTCTGTGACTCGGTTTCCCACGTGTGGGACTACCCTGGCTCGTGGCAGACCTTTGGGAATCGGGATGCACCGTTGGGATTGCTGCTGGGATGGTACTTACAGGTGTGGCTTGACCTTGATGTAGTTCTTGGGGACAAAGCCCTCGCAGCCGAACAGCTCAGCCTTGTACCAGTTCTGGTCATCTTCCATGTTGAGGATCTGCGGTGGGGGAGGAGCAGGAAGGTGTCAGCTTGGCCGCCTTTGCCCTGGGAGAGGGGCTGAGTGGGACCCCATTGCTGTCCCAGACCCCACAATACCCCCCCCGACCATCCCCTGGGGAAAGGGGGCTCTGACAGTGCTGGCACAGTCTGAGGGGTTTGGGGTCATCTGTACAGAGCTGGAAGGTGCCTGGTGTTGTCCCAAACCCCTGCCCAGGGATGAGGGTGAGATCTGTCCCTGGAGCAGCCGGGTCAACAGCCAGGCCCCTGCGTCCCCCGGGACGGTGGCAGTGGGTGCTGACACCACTTCCGTGTGACAACATTTTCCAGCCTCCCACGCAGGGGCCCGGGGCCGGCACAGCTGTGAAAACAGGATCCGAAACCCCGGGTCAGGGCACGGGGAAAACACGCCGGGAGGCAGGGACGGCACGGCGGGTTTGGGGCTCTGGGTTACAGCCGCGATGTGCCCTCGCCCTCCCCGGGGGGCTACGGAGTGCCAGAGGTCCGGGAGGAGCCGCAGAGGGATGAGCAGCCGGGCAGGGAGTGGGTGCCCTCACTCCCATCGCGGGGCTGCTGCCCTCCAGGGATGTTCTGAGCCCTCCTGAAGCTTTTAGGGATTCCCAGGTGGCATCTGAGAGCCCACCCCAATGCCAGTGCCTGGGTGGGTGTTTGGGTACGTGGTCCCTGCTGCCTGATCCCTGTGACCTCCGGTGGCCCAAGGACAGGGAAAACGTGTCCCAGCCCTGGGGGGCTGCTACAGAGCACAGCTGGTGGCAGTGACAGCCAGGGAGGCCACAGGCCGTGTCCCAGCTGGGGGTGGCACAGACAAGCAGGGAATGCTGCTTCACACTCCAAAATCCTCGAGGGCTCCTTACTCTTCAGAGTACTCCTTACTCTTACTTCCTCCAGAAAGCCCCAGACGCAATGAAGTCAGGGACAAAGAAAGCGCCGGTGTCACCATGTGCCCACTCTGTCCCCCCAAACAGCAGCATCCAACGCCCCCCCGAGTGGTGACCCCTGCCCGCGGTACCTTCAGGGTGTCCCCTTTCCGGAAGGGCAGCTCGTCCTTCTCCGTCGCCTGGAAGCTGTACAGGGCCACCGACTCCATGGCCGTGGCGGGGCGCCTGGCGGGGTCCCGGGGCTGCTTGGGGCTCGCACCCCGCAGGGCTGTGGGGTCGGGGCTGCGCACACGGTGCGGCGGCGCCGGCGGGCAGGAAACTGCGCTGATGTCAGCGCTGCCGGGGCACCACGCGGGCCCTGCGGCGGCCACAGCTGCCCAGATGTGCGGGGGAGGCGAGGGAAGCCGTGCCAGCCCAGCCGGGTGCCGGGGGACCCATGTGCCAAAGGATGGCAGCAGGATTTGGCAGTTCCTCCGCGGTGAGTGGTGGGCAGCGGTCGGGGTTTGGATGGGAACAGGATGGTTGGTGATGGGCTGGGCACGGGTTGAGGATGTTGGGAAGGGTGTCTGGAGAGCATAGGCAGTGCTGATGGGGGAGTCTCTGCTACCTTGGAAGGGCTGAGCTGCCAAAAGGGGGCTTGGTGGGGAATGGTTGTTCCAGAAGCAAGAAAATCGCGGCGGGTGGGAATGGCGGAGGCGGAGGGAGGTGGGTGGATGCACGCACCTGGTTTCTTTGGAATTCAGAGTGAACACTCCGTGTCTCAGCTCTGAGCAGTGAGCTTTCAGCACAACTGATACTGGCTTTTTGGGCTGTGGCCCCTTGGGGGGGGGTTGATTTTTTTTCCAGTTTTCTTCTGCAGGGCTAAGGGAATAAAAAAATCCCTTTTAGACTAAAACTGAGCACTAAAACTTCCTGCTGCTCCCGTGGGCGTCAGGCACGGAGTCTGCAGGGCTCGCACGCTGGGTATCATTCCCAGCGGGAAGGTCTCCGGAGCTGTTCAGCCTTCCTGTGTGTGGGCTGGGGCATGGAGCTCATGGAAAATCCGCTAGACACTGCCTTGCTTTGCTGCAAGGAATTAAACCAGGGACAGCTGCAGCGCAGTCCCTGCCCATGGATTTGGGCATTTTCCAGTGAGAAGCAGGATGCTCCTGCCATCTGCCCGGGATGGGATGAGCCATGGTGCTTGTAGGGCCACTGTGGGGACATGGGCTCGGTGATTTGCCTCTCCCAAACCTTAATCCCACTCCCTGACTGCATCCCAAAAACAAATGCCCTGTAGCACCCCACTGAGGCCATTTGCAGGCTCCCAGTGCCTGTGGGAAGCAGAGAGGGAGTGCAGTGTCCCTGGGTGTCCCCACACTCAGCCAGGCACAATCCCCAATGGTCATCCTGGGATGTGCTGGTCTCAGGGGACACAGAGATGCTGGGAAGGCCAGGGATGTCAGGAGGCCATGGGAAGAGGCTCTGTGTGTGCTCGCCTGTCACATGGAGAATAGGACTAAGCAAATCCCCACGTCCTGGAGAGCCCCAGGGGATAGGAATGCCTCAGGAAATCATCTCGGGATGAGCTTCCTCTGCCCCTCAGCAGCCTTGGGGAGGATGGAGCTGGATATTCCTTGGGGAAAGCAGCCGAGCAGAGCCTCTGCTCCACCCTGCTGTGGCCAAGGTCCTGATCCTGTTCCTGGTCCATCAGCCCAAAGTGGATGATGCAAAGGCCACTTGAGGCTATCCCTGATGAGGAAAAATAGGACAGGGGGGTTGTCTGGGCACAGGAAGGGGCTGGTGTGGGAGAAACCTGCAGCCCAGGAGTGGGTTATTGGGGTGGCAGTCAGCTGTGCCAGGGGTGGACACCAGGACTCGTTTTGGGGTTCAGTTTCCTGGGGCAGCAGGGAGGCTTGGGGGGCACCTTGGGGTGTCCGGGCTGGAGCCACACGTGGTCCTACAGTGCCTGTGAGGGGGCACAGGACAGTGGGGTCACAGAGGGTCCTCAGGCCTTGGCGCAGTGGCCGGACTCAGGACCGGAGCAGGATGGGATCCTGCCAGCAGATGGCAGCAGTGCCCAAGGGACACTGGGGACACTGGGGACAGCGCCACCCGCCCCTCCGCTCAGGCCACAGTGAGGCAGGCCGCCCCTTTGGCATTTCCGTCCCGTCACCTCCTACATCACTGTCCCCGACCCCCTTCCCTCGCTCCGATCCCTCCTGTGCCCCGGCCGTGGTCCCCGTGCAGGGTTCAGGTCCCCTCTGATCGCTGGTGGCCCGCTCGTGGCTCGCTGTCCCTGTCCCTGCCTGAGCACACGTGGTTACTGTGGGGGTGACAGCAGCACCCACTCCCCAGGAGAGGCTGGGCTGATACCGGAGCAGTCTGTGGCCCCTTTTCTAGGTTGGGAGCCAAACTCTGCAGTGCTCAGCCGGTCCCTGGGTGCCCCATCCCAACTCGCTGTGCCAGCTGTGAGCCGATGGCCAGCAGGGTGGCATCCTGGGGAATCTGTCCCCTCATCCCTGTGCCCTGCATGTCCCCAGTGTTCAGAGGGACACAGGAGGTGACCTATGGTTGCTCTTGGTTGGATGTCAAAGCTTGAACTTTGAAGTGAGGCGTTGAGCTCAGCTCAGCCTGCAAGGAGATCCCCAAGGGATCCTATGGATCATCCGAGGGCAGAGCAGAGGGTGGAGCCCACCCTGCCCTGGGTTTTGCCACCAGCCCGGGCTGCCTCTCCCTCCACGCGGGTGAATTCCGTGACTCTGGGGACAGGCGGAGGAAGGTGCCGGGGGCTCTGGCATTGCCCCTTCCCGGCGCTGGGAGCTGCCTGCAGCTCCTGCTGACTCCCGGGTTGCCCAATCTGCCCCGCCCCGTTTCATCAACATCCTGTGTTTACCTGGCCGCAAAATCCCCACGCGGGAGGGAGGAAGAGGAGGGAGGGGAGCCTCTTCCCCTTCCTCTGCGGCCTGGGGAGCTTTGTTACGGGCGCCACTCTGGGCTCCCCGGCTTCTCTCCGGCTGCTGCCTCGGTGGCTCCTTGCTCTGCCCACTGGAAAGGTGCGGGTGTCGAAAGCCTGGCTTTGCCTCCCGAGGGGCTTTGAGCTGGGCCTGGATGGTGCAGGGCTGGACAAGGAGAGCTGGCTCGTTGCAGACCCGGGACTTTGCTCCCAGAGCGGGGAGAGGGATGGATCCTGCCCCACAGCACAGCACCGTGCCAGGGGTTGGGAATGCAGCACAGCCGGGATCCAGGCTCATGCCTGGGATGGTGCATATGGATAAATCCTGGGTCACGGATCAGCTATAGGTGCCTGCGTGCCCAGGGATGGAATCAGCCTTTCCGATGGGGATCCGGATGCCTCTCGAGGAAGCGGGAGCCCCACGGAGGCCCCGCGCGGAGAGGAAGTGACATCCTGGGCTAGAAAATGCCACGTCAGGGCCCCTAAGCAGGATCTCAGTGTCAGCACTTTCCCCTGGAGCAGAGGCCACGTCGGTGACTCCTGAGTGTCGGATCTTGTGCGTAACCCAACTTCTCAGCCCACACTGAGGAGCTGGTGTCACCATTTACACCCTGGTGTGGCTGAGGACAGAGGATCAGACCCCTCTGAGCCTCACGTCATCCCACAGGACCTGTAGGAAAACATTCACTGGAGGAGTGAATGGCTCCTTGAGGTGTTGCTGGCCTCCAGATGTGGAGCTGCATCTCCTTGGGGTCAGCATGGGTGGCTGGGGCTGGTATTGGGGTTTTTGGGTTGGTAAATCAGAGCAGGGCCCGCTTGCCTGTGGTGTAGGTGGGTTGGGAAGTAGGACTGTGCTCTCATGGGAGAAGCCCAGGGGCAGGAGGCTGCTGGTGGGACCTCTCTTTCAGCATTTGCCCCCAAAAATGGATCTGGAAAAGGACTTTAAATCATGAAGTCTTGGGTGTGGAATTCAGCCCCAAACCTCCAGGAAAGGATCACAGCCTCCTCAAGAGAGATGCAGCCTCAGATGGTGGCTGGGAAAGGGCCAAACACAGTTTTGGTGAGGATGGAGAGCCCAGACAGAGCAGCCTCAGGGGAACACACAGTGGGGGCTTCCTGGGAGTTCCCAAGACTCAGTTTTGGGCTGCTGGATGAGGTCACTGTCAGTGCCTGGCTCTGGGCATGGCTGGGATTGGGGCTCAGGCCAGGATCACTTACAGAGGTGTGAACCATTATCAAGTTAATCATCGGAAGCTGGAAGTTATTTGCCTCCCTGGGCCCTATAAAAGAATGTGGAGGCTATTTCTTGGGTTTGGGCTGATGAGGAGAGAGTGTTCTTGGAGCTACTCCTGAGATCCTGCTGTTCCCTGGGATGGTTCCCCTCAGCAGCCTGGGACACCCCAAAAGCAGGTGAGCTGTCTCTCTGTACGGTGGCTGTGTATTCCCTGGTGTGACCTGGAGAGGATGGAGCTGTCCAGATCCACCAGGAGCAGGTACTCCGTGTCCAGCTGGCAGCAGATCTCGTGTGCTCTGTGGCCATGGTATTCTGGTCCTTGGCTCTGTCCTGGGACCTTGCTGTGGTCACTGACATGCTTAGGGGGAACTCTGGGACCTGCTGGGTGCTCTCATCTGGGTCAGGCTCTGCTTTAAACTGTGGGAGGAATGATTTCTACTGAATCCTGCTCTGGAAATGTCTGATGGCGACTCCTGGGGTGAGCAGCTGTGTCTGGCCTCCAATCTTCATCCTTGGTGCTGGGCTGCCTGCCTGGGTTATGGAAAAGGTGAGGTCCCCATACTAAAATTTCCCAGATAGGCTGGTGCTGCAGCATGGATGGGAGTGGGGAATGCTCTGCCAGCTCTTGTGGGTCTTCAGAAGCTGGAAAAACCCTCTGTGGTGCGTTCTGTCAGCACAGCATGGAAGTGCAGAGGGTCACTGCTTTGATTCGCACGGGAGACAAATCAGAAGGGTCCCTTTAACTGGAAATTCCAAAGAAACCGGGCAGGAGGCGTGGGATTTGGGTGTGGAGGCTGTTTGCTGTCAATGTTTGCCATGGGGGAAGGCTGTTCGCCCTCGGCACGGGCTGCCGGAGTAACCACCCATGGGCAGGGGAGCTCCGCGGCTGCCACAGGGCTTTTTGTAGGGGAACCGGGAGTTTGGTCCCATCCAGACGCAGCCCGGGGCCTGAACGGATTCCAAGAATCTCCCCCTCAATGAGAGCATCTGTTATTTTTCTAGGAATTAAAAAGAAAAACCCACCCCAGAAGCCTGTGCCGCGTGCGTAGGTGAGGGGACAGCGCTGTCACCGCCGTGACTCACCCGGCGCGGGGCTGCGATTCCCGGGAAAGGGGGAAAAAAAATGTAGGGAGAAATTGTGAATGATCGCTGGCTGCCGGTGACTGAGCTCTCCAGCGGGGTAGTCAAATTTCGGTTCCTCCTCAGGGCTGGCTGGTTAACAAAGAGGTTATTAATAACCAATTAAGCCACAGCTCACGTCATGCCTTCCTCTGGAAGCGTGGCAGGAGCGGCCCTGGTTCCTCCTTTGGCTCTGTACCCACCCTGCGGTTTTGGGGGGACGTTTGGGGAGGTGTCCCCTCTCTGCAGGGCTGCTAGTGGCGGGGGGGACATGCCCGGGTGTCGCTTCCCAGGGTTGTGGGGGACCGCCTGTACAGCGGTGACTTGGGGCTGAGCTGCTGGTGGGACAGGAGCCGTGTGTGGCAGGAATTTGGGCAGGCGGGGACAGCCAGAGGCAGGAGAAGGAGGAGGAGGAGGGTCCCTCGCTGGCTGAGGATGTGCGGGGGGGCGGAGGGGCTGCTGGAGCGGGGCCCACCGGGGAAGGCGCGGAGCGCCGGATGCGCCGCGAAACCCCAGAGAATCCGGGCACTGTGCTCCTCCTGAAACCGCCTATTCAGGGCACAGACGGGCAGGACAAGAGGGAGGAAGCGGAGGGAAGATGGAGCACTGAAGGCCTCTGTGTCTGGCCGGACGGATGCAGGTGCAGCTGTGGATTCTCCGGGTGCTCCGCACTGCCCTTTCCTGCGGGGAAGCAGGGGATGCACTCGGGAGTCCCCCCAGAGTCCCCATCCCTGCTGGCACTCTGACTTATTCCTGTTGCCACAGCGTCCAGTGCTGCCTTTTCCCCTCTAGAGTCTGGTCTGTGTGGATTCTCTGAAGTCTCATCCAGGGTTGGGCTGCCCCTTATTGCTCTGACCTCTCTCCCCTCCTCAGCTGACTATCTGCAGGAAATGTTTAGCAATTAAGTAGCTGTGAAAACTCTGCTCAGCCTGTCATCAGCTGGGGCTGAAATGAGTGGACAGCCTCCAAGGTTGCATGGGAGCATCCACACACGTGGCCTTGCCTGTCCCAACCCACACCGAGCTGCTGCATCCGCTGCCCTTTGGCAAGCCAAGCTGCTGCTTTGGTGGCACAGCCCCCTCAGGGCACTTCCCTAAGCAGTGTTTTTTGCCTGTGCAAGGGAAAAGGAAAAACCGAGTGCAGATTTTTTTTTTTTTTTTTTTAGGAAGCCGCAATAAAACTGATGGATTCCTCCCTAGGGCTGTGTTGGGTTGTGATTTCTGACACATCAGCTGTGGAAATCCAGGGTAATTTCACTGAAGCCTCTCCAGATATCTGTGTAAATGAGAGCAGGATCTGGCCCGTGTTAAATGAACACTGCCCAGGGGTTTGCTCCAAGATGTGTGTTCTTGCTTTCTGCTCTCTTAGCAAATGCAGCACTCCTAGGAGGCCATTCTGCATCTTAAATAGAAAGCCGAGGCACTGCTTTCTTTCGAAATATTCCTGCAGAGCTGGAAGCAGCATTTGCTTCAATGGAAGAGTTTAAGATCCGCAGGAAAATGGGGACCAGAGCCCCCTCCCTGTGAAGCTGATGGCACAGGAACAGCGTGGCTCTGACAGGGCTCTTGTTGTCAGGCACTAACATTAGCACAGGTAATAAAAGCCCTCCCCACGTAGGTGTGCTTGGCACACGCACAGAGATGCAATGGCAAGCAAAGCATTTGGCAAAATCCCGTTAAGTATCTGTGTTTCTACACAGCATTCATTTCAGCGTCTGAAATGCAGATTTGTCATCTTCCTTCCTCCTTCCTCCCCTCTCTTCCTCTCTCAGGCTGAAAGAGGAACTCTGGGTTTGGGTTTTGCTGGTCTGGGGCTTTGCTGGGGGGCTGATGGGCTTGGTCACTACAGGCTGAGCAGCTGGTGGAGCTGCAGATGAGGTGGCAGCAGGACACACTGGTGCGTTATGTCCTTTTGTCATGTTAATGTTAAAAAATGATGTCCTGCTGTGCTGGAGGAGTGGCCCTGCTGGTCCTCCCTGCTGCAGGAACTGGGATTTCAATGCCATTTCATGTCAGGGAGGTTTAGGTTGGATATCAGGAAAGGTTCTTCCCCAGAGGGTGGTTGGGCACTGCCCAGGCTCCCCAGGGAATGGTCACAGCCCCAAGGCTGCCAGAGCTCCAGGAGCACTTGGAGCTCTCAGGGACAGAGTGGGATTGTTGGGGTGTCTGTGCAGGGTCAGGAGTTGGACTGGATGATCCTTGTGTGTTCCACCTTGGGATACTCCACAGTTCAGCCTCTGACATTGCCTGGGAGCCAGGGGCTGGAGGCACGACGGGGCATTGGATGCTCTGCAAGAGCTCAGATGAGCAATAAGGGCAAGAGTTTGATTGTGGGCAAGCTCCAGCTCCAAGTGGAGGGGACAGTGTGGAGGGTGAGGTGGCTGAAGGAGCTCAGGGAACCCCTGGAGCAACAGAAACAGTCTGGACTGAGCACAAAGGGCTGGAATCACTTGTGGGAGACCCTCAAAAACAGCTTGGGAAGGGGCTACAGCCCCTCTCCAGTGTGGGCACCTGTGTCTTCTCCCTCTGCAGACCAGATTAACACAAGTTCTATATCCCAACCTCATATCTGCTTGTTGCTCCCTCAGCTGGGATCGGGAATGCAGCCTCCAGTGGTTTGCAGCTGTGCTGTTCTTGGCTCCTTGGGGCAGAGGCAGTTCAGTCAATCATTTTAGCATATGTTTAAACCTCCCTGAGCACTCCTGGGTGCTGAAGGCTTAGGGAGTGTGCCAAGTGTCTGCAAAGCTCAGGGGAGGCTTTAGCCTCGAGGGTGGAAAACGTGCCAGTGTGTGGAGAGCCTGGAGAAAGGGGATGGAGCTTTTGGGAGAAACCCAGGAGAGCTGAGGAAAACAGCATGTGGGTGCTGCCCTCGGCCTCTGCTCTCAAAGATGATAAACATGAAGGTCTGGAGCTGGGAGCCAATGTGTGGGAAGATAAGAGCATCCATCCTGCTTCAAACCAGGTGTCTACTCCAAAATCTGAACTCTGGCTGTGTTTATAGAGAATGTTTGGGGGTAATGGGAGGATATTATTGGAGAGGGACTTTTCACAAGGGTGTGTAGTGATAGGGTAAGGGGGAATGGCCTTAAGCTGGAGGAGGGCAGGGTTAGATTAGATATTGGGCAGGAATTCTTCCCTGTGAGGGTGGGGAGGCACTATACCAGGTTTCCCAGATCAGCTGTGGCTGCTCTATCCCTGGAAATGTCCAAGGCCAGGTTGGATGGGGCTTGGAGCTGCATGGGGTAGTGGAAGGTGTCCCTACCCATGGGTGGGGGTTTGGAGCTGGATGATTTTAAGGTCCCTTTCTACCCAAACCAGTTTATGATTCTCTGACAAGAGGAAAAAAGTGAGTGAGCGGACAGAATTCCAAGCTGTGTTCTCCTTGGATTCAGCAGCACAGGGCCTGGGCACCTCCCTAACTGGAGCTCTGTCTGCAAGATGCATCTTGCAATAGGCACCCGTTGAGTGACAGCATCTCCAGTTCCCTGCCTTCCCCCAGGCTCTGATCTCAGAGCAAAACAAGAGGTCCTGCCCTGCCTGGAGGGAAAACACTGGAGTCTCACATTTCTCTCTCAAGTGCAAGCTGGAAAAGCTGATGCAGACACGCTCTGGAAGGCGCCTGTAATGAAGAGCAAGGCCCAGGGTGTTTGTGTGGAAATGCCTGTCAGTTTTCATTTAAGGGTCAGTTGGTGGCTTCGTGGAGGAAATCGCTTGCACAGCCCAGCCCTTCCTCCCCAAGTGCTGGAGATCCTGCTGAGTGCAGAGCACTTCTCAGCTGAGCTGTGCAGGTGCCACAAACCCTTCTTTTGGCCCACTGGTGACGCATGGGGTTTTCGTGACATCAGGCATTTTGGGCTTCTTTAGTTTCCACCTTCCTGGATTAGCTTATTCAGCTTCTGTTTCACCAAAGGCCGCTTTCAGTATTGCTAAAATCTGTTGTGGTTGTGCGTGGTTTGCACCCTGTGCCCCTCCCAAAATGCTGTGAGTGACAGGAAAGCTTAAAAGAGGCTTCTTGAGGGACAGAGGGAACTTGCTGTCTGTAGCAACTTGCTCTGCAGCTATTTTTGATTGAGGTTATTGTGGTTTGCACCCCAGAAGAGATGGGGCTGTGCCCAGCCGGTTCCCAGCAGTGCTGGTGTTTGCCTCCCACCTTCTCCTGTCAGAGATGTTTGATTTCTCAAAATCAGAAGGCAACAGACCCCTTTGACTTCCTCTCATCTTTGCAGGGTCAGGGAGCAATCCTGTATTTCTCCATCTCAGTCCGTAAGAATGTGGAAGCTCGTAGGAGTATTAATCACAGCCAATTATAACCTGCTTGACTGGCTAAGGTGCTCAAATGGCTCCTGAGACTTGCTGTTGTTGAAGAGGGACATTTTCCTTCCACCAAGTTTTTGAGGAGCTCAGAGCAGGGCTGATGCGTGGAGCAGCTTGGCTGGAGAGTGTTAGGATTGAACATGTTCTGGAGGAATTCTTGCCTGCAGTGCTGTGCAGTTTGTTTGCTTTGTGGACTCCTGATGGCTTGTCAGGAATCTCTTCCAGCCCAGCTGGTGAATTTTTTAAATCTGCTTGTTGATCACACAGGGACCATGTATTTACAGCTCTACACCGTTTTTTAGGGTTTTTTACAGAGTGAAAGTTCCTGGGAAGCCCTGTTGAGGGTGAGGTGGGGCAGCAGAGATGAGTTTGGAGTCACAGCCGTGCCTGCAGATATGGAAGTTTAAACTGACTTTGTGAGCCTGGGAATGGAGGAAGTTACTTGCAGAAGTGGGAATGATAAACCCAGAAACTGGGCCAGCTAATTAAGCGACTGGCTGGATGCTGTGCAAACACTAACCAAACAGACAGCTCTCAGTTTTCATCTGTCAAGGGGGAAAGCTACCAGCTTTTCAGCTGGGCTAACCACTGATGGGCATCCAGCTGTAACCCAGGGATGTGGCAGCATTGCTGCAGCCTCTCTGCTTAAAAGACACAAAATAGCTGCAGCTTCCAGCACTTGCTCTGCTTTGGGGGGGTCCCATCTTTGTGTCTGAGAGCAAGGCTCTGAAATTTGAGCTAAAACTGGCTGGAGCTGTGCAGCTCAGCTCCCAGGGTTGGAGCTGAGGTGGCTTTCCAGGCAGCTTGTGCTGCCAGGCACCGGATGCTCTGGGAGCAGAGCACACAGGAAGGAAGCTCCAGTTGTCCCGATGATGCCCCAAATCTCTGTGAGCACCCCACTGTGGTGTGATAATGCTGATTTCAGTGTTGGTACCCCTGAGGCACCCCAGGTGAGGGGTGGATGAATTGCTGCACCTGATTCCTGTGGAGAAGGTGGTGCTTTCTGGGTTTTTGTGCTAAAAAGTGAAACACCTTATGCTGGACCATGCCCTCTGCCAGCAGTGGCCACAGGCTGGGTGCTTGGTTGTAGGCACACATGACTTACCCCTCTCTTCTCCAAGTGTACCAAGTCTTTTGTCACCCTTTCCAGTCAGGACCAGCCAAAATCCCAGTCCCAGCAGGAAAGAGGGATCCCAGAGGATTCTGCAGAGCCAGGAGCATAACTCTCCTGACACGTTCCTCAGAGTGAACCCCACAGGGCGTTTTCCCTCAAGGTTAGAAACAGCTGGGAGGAGTGAGGATAATCCCTGGCCATGTGAGATCCTTGTGCAACTGCCCAGGTCATCCTGTGGAAGTCATTATGGAGCCTCTATCAGTCTGAGGATGCGCCTGGGGCAAAAGGGAGGGTCTGACTCTCCCGGTGACATTCTTTGGGTGGCTGCAGGAATGATGAGGAGGAATTCTGCTGGGTGATGTTGTCCATCAGTTCCATCCTGGCAGGAAGTCCTCCTGTTGTGACAAGGAGGAAGTCAAGAGGGATAGAACAAACTGTACCAAGCAAAAGGGAATGCCTGTCCTCCAGCAGGAGCTTACAGGCTCTGCCTTGATGACTCGCTTTGGGGAGCCAGATGGTAACACTAAATGAGCCCAGCTTTGCTGGGCCTGAGTCTGCCACTCCAAACTGTGCAGATGGTCCTAGTGGGTGAGTGCTCCCAGCCTGGAAACAAGAAGCAGATCCAGGCTCTCTTTAGGTCAAATGTGTTCCTTGTGTCCTATAAACTCAGAAAAACATCTCCTCAGCAGTCAGGGTGGCCTTGCACGGCCCTGTCCTCTCTTTTCTGCTGATGTGGGTGCTCATCTGACCCTCTGGTGAGCTGGTTCAGGGAGCTGAACTGGCTGAGAAGTAACACTCCCCCCCCAAAAAAGTGATTAATCTTCACCGCAGGTGGTATAAGCTGGTGCTGGTGGCAAGGAGGGAATGGGAAGGGGTGGTGGAGGAAGGGCAGGAACCACAACACCCTGGCTCAGGTCAATTAAAACCTGTGGAATTTCACCCCGAGGCCTCAGTGGGATGTAATGTAAGCAGCACAGTAGCCTTGGCTTCTTGCTGTGGCATGGGAGAAACTGCACCAGCAGAGCAGTAAGGAGAAAGGAATGAGGGAAGGTGCCCACAGATGAGAACAGCTCCAGCTTCCAAAGAAACACAACACTTGGTAATTACTAGAACTAAGCACATTCGAACGTCACTGCCTCTTGCACTGTCAGAGCACATTCATTTTGAGAAAACCAGAATGTGCTGGGCTTGCATTCTCTCTTCTCTTTTCATGAATCTGCCAACGTGTTCAGAAAAGGTCTGTTTTGAATACCCATATTAGAGGTGTATTAATTTTGAACTTGTCAAAATGAATATTTGCATTGGAAATGGTTCTGCAAGTTTGTCTGCATCATGAAGGGAACGAACCCCCTCCTGCTGGCTCTGTTCTGATTAGCTTGGGTTGCTTCCAGCTGAACTCAGGCACTGGGCTCTACTCTCCCTCATTCCCATCCTTCTGCTGTTCTCCCTTATTTAAAGATGTTTGAACAACCCAGGCTAAATATGATGGGAGGGGAGCTAAACTCTTATTTTGGTTCTCCTCGCTTTGTAGACAAACCCTGGGAGTGTGGTAGGACTGCAGACCCTGTGGATCCATGTGTCTAATTGAAGCAGACAAGACTGTAACTCAGACTTTGCATATTTCCATGAAATAGTCATGAATCCAGGAGAGAATAACCCGGGGCGAACATAAAATTGTATAATCTGAATATATTCTCTATAACTGTCAGCAACATGCAGACAGCTCAGAAAATTCCAGGGAGGGTCTGCGCTTGTTGAGCAACATCTTGCTGCTTTGGCTCTAAGGACAATGATGACTGTGTTTGCCCAGCCTATTTAATTAGCAGATTTCCCAAATTGAGCTCTTAGGGACTGAAGTCCCCGTTTACCCCGTGTGGAAGCATGTGGCTTCCCGGGAAGGCTGGGAAGCTCCAGCTGCCATCGGAGTGGGGGGTGCCCAACCTCCTGAGACACGAGGCAGTTTCTCACTTGGCTATTTAATCCAGACTGAAGTGCTGAACATTAAACACACCTTCATTAGATGATGCTCGTCTCTATTTCTGCATTGATTCCTCTGAAGACCTGTAGGTTAGGAGTGGGAAGGAAAATCAGTAATGGAGCAAAATGACTGTGATTTAGAGATCGGATTGCACCCAGCCAGGGCCATGCATCAGGATAATGAGATTCAGTCTTGTTTGCTTACAAGCACTGGAGACAGAAGCAGAAAATGTGATCCACCAAGCCAGCTCTCAGGAAATGAGAAACAATAGAGTGAGGAAATCAAATTTCAAACGGCAAGGATATATTTATCGAGTTTTCCTTGGGATTTTTGCAGAGCTTTGGGGCGTTCTCTGGGCAGTGTTTTTTCGGGCAGCCGACATATGGCTGGAGGATTAGATCACTGCAAAGCACCGTTGTTTGTGACCTATTTGTTAATGCGGGGCTGGGGTCAGCGACAAGAGACAAATGCACTTGTCATTGTTTGGGGCTTTTCAAGTGCTGCTCCTCTTGTCCCTCGCACTGGTGGCCAGACATTTGGAGCAAACTCATTAGCTAATTAGTGGTGTGCTCAGCCCCACGTGGGCGATCTTCCCATTATGGCTGTGGAACAGGCCCTCCTGGGGCTCCCTGGCAGCTGCTCTTCCCTAGGTTAGTTGGGAGGGCAGCTGGGGGGAGGATGTGCCTTCCTCATCTTCTCTGGGAGAGCCTCCTGCATACCAGACATCCCACTCCTTATCCTCCTGCTCCTTGCCTTGCAACAGTCCCTCTGCTCCCACTCGCTGGATTCACTGCCACCAGCTCACCTCTGGTGACCAGTGGTAGGACCTGAGGGCTTGGCATGAAGCTGTGCCAGGAAGATTTAGGTTGGGATATCAGGAAAAGGTTTTTCATCTGGTGCTGGGGCATTGAACAGGCTCCCTAAGGAATGGTTATGGCACCAAGGCTGCCAGAGCTCCAGAAGAGCTGGGACAATGCTCTGAGGCACAGGGTCGGTTTCACAGAGCAGTCTGAGTTGGAAGGGATCTCAAAAACCCTCCAGTTCCCCCCTGCCATGGGCAGGGACACCTCCCACTATCCCCAGGTTGCTCCAAACCCTGTCCAACCTGGCTTTGGACACTTCCAGGGATGGGGCAGCCACAGCTGCTCTGGGTAACCTGGTGTAGTGAAAGGTGTCCCTGGTCCCTGGTGTTGTCCTGTGCAGGACCATGAGTTGGATTTGATGCTCCTTGTGAGTCCCTTCCCTATCCTGAGGATATCCTGGGAGTCTGTGAGCTGTGTGGATTGTTCTGCTGGTTATCAGGGTGGTGCTGCAGCTCTCAGATCGTGGTGCCCAGCTCAGGCTGCAAATCATGGCCTTGAACTCTGGTTCTGCCAACGCAGCTGAAATGTTGTGGGCTGGGAAGGATCAGAGAGTGGCTCGGGTCAATATCCAAGGCACGGTACAGCCTGCTCCAAAGAGGGATGGGGCAGGGCTGGAGTGGGAAGTGTTCTACATCAGCTCCTGGGTTTTAAATCACAGGACAAATGCAGTGAGCTCCTGTTGCTAATGTGAAACAAGAGACAGAAATCCACTGCCACGAGTCTGCTTAGGGGACCATCAGGAGGGAATGTCCCTGTGCAGCTTGGGCAAAACTCTGCTGGTGCAGCTGTACCACTCAGGTACCTGCCTGGTGTTGCAGGAACGCTGCAATTTAAGGCATTAACAAGGATATAATAATCAAAGAAAAAGTAATTTTACTTGGTTGGTTTGTTTTACTCGCACTAAGGGGCTTGATCTGGTTGATATAAAGCAGTTTTTTGGTGGAAGTGTGCCAGCTGCAGGAGGTTTTTGCTGTGTTTGCTGATTTGCACACGTAATGATGTAGACAGACACCTGGGATGGAGTTGGGAAAGGAGAGGAAGCTGCCTCCTGCTCTGGAGAGCTATCTGCCCAGATCTGGAAGGAACACAGGCAGAAGAGAAGGCAGCAGGAACAATCCTGGTCTTCCCATTTTATTTTAACCAAGAGCTTTCTTCTCCTTTAGAGCTGTCAGCACCTTATCATTAGGATTAATGAACGTGCACAGAAACATTGGGTTTCCATCATTGCTGTTTTCTTGCAAAGAAGAAAAGGGGGAAGTATTCTTTCAGCTCCTGCTGATACCATCAGATGTGTGCTGATCCCTCTTTTTTTTTCACCCAGAATTTAATCCTGCCTAGCTCAAGGTTAACAGCTAAGCCAGAATCACAGCTTGCTGCAGAAGATTCAGAGCTTCCCGGCTCCCAGATGGTGTTCGAGGCATTGGAATTTGCGGCATTTCTAAACAAGTTGCTTCCAATGCAGCTCACTCGGTGTTTCGCTGCAGTCCCCGTTCTTCTGTATTTAAGCCTCAAATCTGTGGCAGATTTGATAGTGGCTCCATGGGAGAAAGGGCTGGGCTGTAAATGGTGGATGCTCCATCCCTGGAAGTTTTCAAGGCCAGGTTGGACAGGGCTTGGAGCAACCTGGGATAGTGGAAGGTGTCCCTGCCCGTGGCAGGGTTTGGAATGAAATGATTTTTAAGGTCCCTTCCCAAACCGTTCCTTTCACTTAAAAGCGGTGACTCATAAACTGGATTTTGCTCCACATTTCTGCTTTCCTATGCTCTTGTAAGGCACGATTCCTCAGGAATCTGGGTTTTAAATAACCAGCAGCACTGCCCTGTGCCAGCAGTGATCCAAGCAGAGCTCTGCCCTCCAGCTTCTCCCCCGGCCTGCGCCGATCCCGACCATCTCCCGAGCAGCCGTGTCCCGTTTCCTTGAATTGTCTCACAGTTTTACGATGGGAACAAATATATCCAGGGAGGACTACAATGGGACCAGTAACCTCCTCCAGCCGGCGATACCGGACACGGGTTTAGTCATTATCCCGAGGGGAAGGACGTGTGCTCCGACCCACCCAGACCGTCCTGCCTCCTCTGTGTCCCTGCTGAGCTCCCCCTCCTCACCCAATGTGGTGACCCTGATCCATCCCTGATCCCCAAATGTGTCCATCAAGTGTCCCCTTATCCATAAATGGGGATATTTTATATGGGCATCTTCAGTGGGAGGGGGAAAGTGCAGTATCTGTGCTGTGTGAGGCAAAGGGGGAACTGTGCTGGGGAGGTTTGGGTTGGACACTGGGAGGAATATTCTCCTAGGAAGAGTGGTTAAATATTGGAATGGGCTGCCCGGGGATGCGGTGGAATCGCTGTCCCTGGAGGTGTTCAAGGAAAGGTGGATGTGGCACTCAGTGCCATGCTCTAGCTGACAAGGGGGTGTGTGGTCACAAGTTGGACTTGATGACCTCAGGTCTTTTCCAGCCTAACTCATTCTCTGATTCTGCTTTGGGGGCTGCCAGACCACACTGCACCTCGATTTTTGGGGGGATACCCCGCCCTGAAATCGGTTTCTCCTGCGAGCTGTGAGTGTGGAGGGGGACAGTGCTCCCCAAACCTTCTCCTTCCATCAAAGGCAGCCCCGGACCCTCTTTATAGCGTTCCCTGATCTATAAACGTGGTTATTTTGTACTGATAGCCATTATTTTGTATTATTTGTCCCTGTTTTGGGGAGGGATCTCTAGCCCTGAAACCACTTTCTCTTGGGTGCCGTGAGCACTGAGGGGGCTCCCCAGGCGCTCTCCTTCCAACAAAGGCACCCTCGGACCCTCTCCGAGAGCTCTGCCCGGCCGCCGATCTCACCTCGCTCCTCACTGGCGCCGGGTCCGGCTGCGAGGAGCCGCGGCAGGAGAGAGGGAGGCGAGGGAAGAGTGAGGGAAGGAGGGGACGGGCAGCGCCGCGTCCCCCCCGCCCTCAGCGCGGCCGCGCCTCGGGGCCGCGCGCGGCCGCCGGTTCCGCCTCCTCCGCCGCCTCC
>VXAC01000707.1:0-101582 GCA_013399225.1 Rhipidura dahli | reverse complement strand
CGTTGTTCACTTCCATCGTGGCGGGGCGGGGGTTATTTTGTCGTATTTTTAGTAATATCGTGGTTCGGAGATGTGTATTAATGCTTTTAATGATTTTTAAGGGTGTGTTTTATATAGGGGGCTTGGACTGAATGATCTCCAGAGGTCCCTTTCAACCCTAATAATTCAGTGATTTTCTGTGGTTCTGTGATATTCTCTCTCTGTCTTTCTGTATATATACATTGATACATAGTTATATATATATATTTAACATTTTTTACCTGCAGTACCTGTGATGCTACAGATTAGGGCTGGGTAGTCAGCGAGCTGTATTACGTTAAGCATTATTGCTGTGAAATATATTGAAACAATAATTATCACTGTCTGCCCACAATGGAACTCCCCTATTTTAAAGCCGTAAGGCTTTAATATAAACGTTAAAATATTCACGTTAAGATTTGAAGCTCTAAGGCTTTAAAAGTGGTCGCGTTTGGTCTCAGTTTTATGGGTGTGTAATGCTTCCCCCTCCCCCCTCTCAAGTATGGTATCCACACAGATCTGAAAAAGCCAAGTGAGGTTTAAAATATACAGCAATTTGACATATTTTCTGTTCTTATCTATTAAGAAAATACCCTGAATTAACTACACGCTCATCCATTTTCAACAGGAGGCCTAAAAGAGTTGTTAGGATTGTGAAGCTGTTGCAGATGTTATGGGCTGTGGAGTCTGACTTCAGGAGTTCCAAATGCAAATCAGGCCACGAGATTAAGTTTTATTATTCTCTCCACTGAAATGTGTTTTATGGTAATACAGAACTCTTGCATAATTCCAGTGTGTTGCTGTGTTTTCTGAGATACAAGGTCATAGGAAATTGTATTGTTGGGATGTAAAATGTGGGATGAATGATTTTTTAAAATTAGAAATATGAATGTATTGTAATGGTATCTTTAGCAAAATGCAACCTGTTTAGGAATTACTTCTCAGTGCTTGTCTTGGCTGATTCTCAGATGTGTTATTTTGGAACAAACTCAAATATGGAGTTTTATTGGGAAGAATCAAAACTTTTGATAAATTTTCCTTTATAAGCTCCAAATAATGGCAAACTAGCTCGACAGAATTTCAGAGATAATCTTGCCTGTATTAAATATTTAACTATGTTATCAAAAATTACCAAGCACAAATGACCCATGAGTGTGCATTCCTGAAGGCGAATTCTGATAAGGCCAAATTGACTGTGGGTTACATTTGAGGAAGTTTGACTTGGGGGTGCTGATTGTAACTTCCTTGATTCCATGAAGTAACTCTGCAACATTTCTTTTGTGTCACAGCAGTTCTCTGACACAGCAGCTCGACTTTTGTATCTGCTGAGGAATGAAAATGATTATCAGCCTTTAAGAAATGAAGTGTAGCACTCACAGAGTGGGTTGGGTTGGAAGGGAGCTCAAAGCTTGTTCAGTCCCACCCGTGCCATGGACAGGGACACCTTCCACTGTCCCAGGGTGCTCCAAGCCTCATCCAGCCTGGCCTTGGACACTTCCAGAGATCCAGGGGCAGCCACAGCTTCTCTGGGCACCCTGTGCCAGGGCCTCCCCACCCTCCCAGGGAGGAATTCCTTCCTGATATCCCATCCAATGGGATGCTCTCTGGCAGTGGGAAGCTATTCCCCCTTGTCCTGTCACTCCAAGCTCTTGTAAATAGCCTTTCTCCATCTTTCTCCATCTCTCCATGGACTTTGCTCCTGAGGAAAAATAGGTGACCTGTTCCGTGGGTAGAAGCTAAGCAGTGGTGAGTAATACTTGGGCAAAAAAAGTCCAGTCTGTGAGTTACCTGATGGTTGTGGAAGGACCAGAGGAGACATCCCTGACTGTCAGGTAGCCTGGCTGACGATGGGCATGTTGGTTTTCACTTCCATTATTCCTGCAGTCACATTTAACGAAGAGTTCACAAACATCTGATGTCCAGTATAATGCAGGCAGCAGAAATGGATTCAGCTTGGACTGACCACATCATTATTTACATAACTGGTTAATCATGCTAATTTTGTTCCAGCTGTCAGCCATTTGATTGCTTTAAAACTTGGAGCTTTTAAGAAGCCTCAAATCTTGGATCACTGCTGGGAAATGCCAAAGGCCTAATTTATTACTTCATAAAAATGCTGATAGTCTCTCTTGATACAGAAATTGGTGTTTTGTTTCTGTGGCTGGTTTTTTTTTTTCCTTTAGACAGAGAGAGGAATCATTAAATGATAATCAGTTTAGGGGAAATACATTAAAGAGTAGTTATGATGTTCCTGATCTTGCTTTTCTTAGGTCTGGTACGTAGGATGGGGAAATGACTCTGGCTTTTGCTTGCTGTAGAAGAATATAAGTTACTCTAATATCTTTCTTTAATGACTGGTACTCAGGAAGCAACTTCCCAGTCTTCCAGGGCCATATTTGCAGAGCGCTAAAGTGTCCCTTGGGATCTTGCTAATAGAAAATGAAATGTGCCTGGTTTGTAGGAACGCCTGTAATGTTCTTTTCCCACTTTGCCTCGCTCTGATCTGTGCGAGGAAAATATCGAAACGTACCAGTATCCTGCTGGCTTAAGTGCTTCAAAGAACAGCAGGTTTTTGTGTGTTTCAGTAGCCTGGCTGCTCATTAAGAAGGCAGGAGACTCCATGGAGGAGAACAACATGGATTGCTGTCCTCTGGAATAAAACCTGCTGCGGCTGATTGTAGGTCTGCTAGCGTTGGTGTGCTCCAGGTTTGGTACAGACCGGGCTGTTCTTAATTACAGACCCTAAAAAATCCAAGTTTAGGTGGTTGTTACAGGACTGCTTTCCTGTTGTGAATGGAAAAAGAATTCAGAATGGATGAATATGAGTGGGAATTCAGAGACTGTGGGCTTCAGGATGGATCTAGAGCTCAGTGGCTGTCGGATTGAGCCTCTCGGTGAGTGGTGCAGTAGGTAGAAAGCTACAGGAAAACTGGTATTCTTTATTTATCATTTTACAAATAACTGTTTTGTCTCTGGTTTCCAAATTTGGGATTTGCTTGATTTTATGATACTGCTCCAAACCATTGATAAAGGCAAAGTAGTTGGGTCAGAAAGTTCTGTGGTGTTTTCTGTAGGTAACCAATGGTTGTAAGCAGAGTTTAAGGAGAGTAGCTTAAGTTACCAAGGTTGAGTTCTATGTAAATATCTAATAGTGGAGTTTGTATAAATGATGATACTAATTAGAAAATCAGTAAAAAAGTACTTTGCAGTTGTTGCACTGACACTGGAGATATTTGCAAAATTCAGTTTGTAATTCACTATTGTGCCTTTTTATATGGAATTATAACTTTGAGTTACTATGCTAGTGAGATACTTTTCTTCTGTATAGATAATTTTCAGCTCATTTTTCTGGTATTGTTACAAAAATTGAACTTAAATTGATCTCAGAGCCAATTCCCTGTGTTGCATTAATTGTTAATAGTGTGTCTATCTGCTTCCTGTCACCCAGGGCTGTTAACATAAATGCCTCTAACTGGTGCCTCGAGCTTGTGTTCAAGGTCAGGCCTGGGCTGTTCACGCCTCCTGTGCCTTGGCTTGCAAAATCCAGCTCTGTGCAGGTGGGGAAACAGGAACTCAGGCACGGACAGGTCCCCACTGGCAGTGGGAGTGCAGCTGACTCTGCTCTGGGGCTGGGTAAAACCAGTCCCAGCCCAGGCCTGGGTGCAGCTCTACCTTGGAGGCTCCCCTTATCTGTGTTTTATGGTGGAGGTGGCTGGGTGAAGTTTTAAGGAATCTCAAACACACTCTGTTTAGTTGTCCTGATCCATACAAATTGTTTTCAATAAATAGTTTTCCTTCTGCAATCAGGAGTGGAGCTCCCTGAGCTGTCTCAAGTAATTAGCTGGAATTTGTGTATGAGACCTCTGCAGTTTCCTTCCACACTGTTCCTGCTCCTGTTTCCTTCCACACTGTTCCTGCTCCTGCCTTTCCTCCCAGAGCTGTTTTAGCCATGTTGGCTGCAGTGCCTGAGCCTTGGCCTGTCACCATATAATAAATATTAAATGGTCATGAGGTCCAAGAGAGTTTGGAGGGTGACCCAGGCAGGAGAAGGCCTCTGAGCTGCTTCTGCAGGCTTGGGACAGACCTGGCTCTTTCAGGGTTTTCTGTTTCTCAGAATGCAGCACCCAGTGAACAATACTTGAACAAATTAAGTAATTTTTATTTCTCAAGTTCAAAGCTGCTTGTTAGTTTCAAACCATGCCAGACACCTTAGCTAGAGATGTTCTATGTCCACCCTACAAGACAGAAATCTGAAGACTCCCTTGTTTGCTTTTCAGCATTGCAGGAGTTATGGTCAGTTTTGGGGGCTGAATTTTTAGAACTGCCTTCTTAGAATACTTGGTGGAGTCTGGGGGTCATGCCTGAAATTCAGCAGCCAGACACTGATTTAATCTCTCTCCAGTATGACCTCATAGAGACTTCCCTGCCCTTCTGGAGATGTCACTTACATAATGTGATAGCTTCTAAAACCAACCTGGGAGTTTTCATTATTTAAAAGCAGAAACCCAGGCAGAGCAAGCTCCTTGCTTCTGTTTGTTGGGTTTGAGTTTTGCCACCAAGAAATGCTACAACACACGTTGTAGCCTGGCTAGGGAAAAATACCAGCACGGGTGACAGGGTACTAATGATGTCTGGGATGTTCTTTCGCTTTTTTTTCTTTATTCTTCCAAATCATATTAATTTCTAGACTTAACATCAATTTAGTAGTTTCTGAACCTTTGCAAGGGCAATGGTTTTTTCAGAGCTTTGTTAGAACAAAGACATTTTAAGAATCTTAATAGAGAATCGTATAATCTTATTACAACTGCTCCTGTTTAAATCACTTCCTTGTACTTAAATAACAATCTGTCACCAGCTATTTCTTGATTGTAGTTTTTGTCAGTTGCAACTTATCCCCCTCCCTGGTTTGGTTTTACTTTTTTTTTTTTCCCTGATTGTGCAACCCTTGGGTTGGCAAAGCTCCTTCTTTCTCACACAGTTCTTCTGAGCCCACTGGGAGTAATCGCATGAGTAAATTGCTCACTGGTGGAAGGGTTGTGTGGTTCACAAATAAAACCTTTGTGGGACAAACCCCACTAAAAGAACTGATACAGACAGTTCTGATATTCCTCAGGGAGAGACAAAGCAAAGTTTTTTTCAAGGTAACTTCCTCCCCTGAGATGGCAGCACAAAAGAATCCTTCAGACATCTTTCCCTGTTGGTAGGAATTCTGTTCCCAGGAGGTTCCTCGTGTGGTGCTGACTGGGTGAGCAGACCCCAAGCATCACCTTAGTTTTGTCTTTCTGATTTTTATTTATTTCTTTCTTTTTAGTGATGAGGATTTCTTCAGTCAAATCTGTTGACCCAATTGCTGCTGAAGCTGCTTTTCTACTGACTTTCAGCTCTGTTTGGACAGGGATGAGGCTTGTGACAACAGCAGTAAGGCAGAGATGTTTGCTCTAACCTATGAAATCAGCCAGAATTGAAGATCATTAATTAATCCTTATCTTGCAGTTCTGTTCAGAGCTGTTTTAACATGCCTGTTCTCTGGTGGATGGTCAAGCACAGTGTGCTCTGCCACGTGGTCTGTGTAAAGGAAAGCACTTCAATTGTTACTTGAAAAACAGAATTTGAATATTTTTAATTATTCACTTAACTACTTAATCAGGGAAACACCCTTCCATTTTGTGACATGGCTGCAATGTGACTGGTAATGTCTGCTTAGAGATTCCTGATCAAGCATTCCCCTCAATAGTCAGATCCAGGGAATATCTGGTGCATCTTTAAAATGCCCCTGCCCATGTATTTAATTATTGGATAAAACCCTCTTTCTCTTTCATGACCATTTGAAAGCATAGACTCGCCTCTGTTGTGTTATCTAATGAAATATTTGCCTTCTGAGCCCATCCTGCCTTGTCGCAGGGGTTTGATTGCTTCTTGCAGTGTTCTGCTGCTTGCAATGATTTGTTTTTTTAAGGATGGAATGCCTATTACCTATGAGAAGTGTTACTATATTTTGCTGCTGTTGTTGAGCAGAGTTCATGAAGTTAAACTTTGTCTACCAATTTAGAAGAGTTTCTCAGAAAGTCAAGATAATGCCTCTCTTGGAATGTTTTTAGATAAACAGCATAGGTGACACCGACTACTTCTCTTAGGAACATGCAAATGCAGATTGGAAATCAATATTTAATACTGTAATATTTTGAGAATCTATTTTTAAGGCAGAAATTTCTACCTGCTGCTCTGAAGACCAGCAGCGACTGTCCTTGCTCTGGACTATGATTGTGTAGCCCATGTGGTTTCATAGTTTTTCAGTAAAGCAGCTGCTTTCTGGAGATTTTATTGGTACATGGGTGACTCCTCTGAAAGATATTTATGTTTGTATGTTTACTGGTTCTCTTGGGAAGCTTTAATAAGGAAGTAAAATGCAGGAATGTTTATAGTTGGTTTGACTTGGCTTTCAGAATTCTTGTAGAGAAGCTGAGGTATAAAAGCTTGAGTCCAGCAAAATCACTTTTAAACTGGTTTGTTGCGGGGAAGCACTGAGGTAAATCATCAAAGGATATTTAGTCTGCAAAACTGCTTAAGTGTTGTGTTTAAAATTTACAAATCGCTGACCCTTTTGTGAGACACTGAGACAGACTGACATGTCTGGCTCTTTTTTACGTTTGACTACCTAGTGAATAATCTCCTTTTGCCTGGCCTGCTGCTTTAAACACACTGAGTGCTGCAATTGCCATTTTGGTGTCTGCCTGCCAACCAATAGTGGCTGTGTATATTTAATTTCATACTAATACAACCATAGGATGCCTCCAAGTGTATTTACATCGGCTTTAAAAGTCAGGACGTGTTGTATGGCTGGAGATCTGGAATTTTGGGGAGTGCTCTGTGTGCTGGGAACTCTGCTGAAATGCTGAGGAGTGGAGAACAGCAGGAGAGTTTTGTAGGTTGTCTTTATTATTCTGTTTTTAATTTGCTTTATGGGGGGGGGATTCTGTTCTGCGGGAGATTGTCTGGATCAAGCAGAGTGTGAGCACATCGTTCCCTTTGGAGATGTGAGGGACCTGTTGATCTGGGGCTGACTGGGATCCATGGTTTTTAGTGCTCTTGGCTTTCCAGGTGTGAGTGCAGGAAACACGCTCCAACATCCTGAATGCAGGAACACTTTTGTTATGTATGCTCTGTGCAAAATTGTGTCTGGATGCCTTGGCTTACAGCCAGGGTTTTAATCTCTTCTTTTTTGTGTCAGCTTGGATAGTGTATATAATACTATAGTGCCTTTTCCTGTCCCTGGAAATGCTGATTTTTAGTTTTATTTTAAGAAGGGTTTTCTTTTTCTTACTCAGAAGAAAAAAAACTTTAAAGGAGGAGGAAAGTCTGTGCTGGGTTTTTTTTTTTTGTTGTTGTTTGTTTGTTTCTTGTTGTAGTTTATGCTGTATAGAAAGGCCTGAAATGTGCTGTCAAAGCTTTGTCTCTTGTCTCACAAATTCAAAATTTAGAAATGGGGCAGGGCAAGGTGGGGAAGGGTTTCACAAGGAGTGAGAGAAGGGGAGAATGAAAAACAGAGTGCTCGTCAAACATATGAAATGGATGTGCCTTTAGATGCCACAAGGCTTATTCTTCCATCCAGCTTGACTAGTCTTTTGTCCTAACTCCTATTTTAACAATTTAAATAAAATATGGTGACTTTGGCATTTTCTCCTTCATGGGAAAGCAGAGTAAAAGAGAATTAAACCCCGCCTGCCGCTTCCATGCTAAACAGATGCAAATCAGAGCCCCCTCCCGCCAGTTGCATCTTCTCTCCTTATGGGTTTCATTGTTTTGATGAAAGCTGTTCTGGTGCCAACTCCCAGCCCAGAGGGCAGGTGAGAGGAATTAAAAAAATCCCAGATTCCAGCTCGGTGATTAACATATCTTTTGGAGCTTGTAATGTCATCCTTGCACACCAAACAAAGTCGCAGCAGCTTCACAGAGCAGAGGTTTGTCAGAAAGGCAAACATCAAAGTGGCAAGAAAAGAGGAGTTTATTTAAAATATAGCAGAAAGACTTAAAACATTCGTGCTAACCTATGAGAGCTATTAAAAATTAAAAGAAAGCCTTTGAAGCCAAGCATTAAAGATTTAATAGTATTAATTGAATGAAGCCGTGGGAGTGGAGGATATGTAGACACATGTGTGAGTGTATGTGCTCTGAGACAGCATCTGTGTTAAGGCAGCAAACGTACTGAGAGCTGAATTCACTGTGCTTACTTTATGAGGGCTACCTTAACAAAACCCTCTTTATTCTTGGGGTTAATAAGAGATATAATTACAACTGAGGGTGTAAACACAAGCAAGGGACTTGGAGAGATGGAAAACTGCAGAGCCCACCAGCCTTGGCATCCCGGGGCAAGGCAAAGCAGGCAAAGTAGTTTCCAATCTACATTTAAGGATAATTTTGTTTATATCATTAAGGCCTATTTATTTTTTTTTCAAGAATAAATTCCTTTTCCTTTGTTATGAGAACAGTAATTTAATACTGTTTTACTCCAGCCACAGGTATGGGCATTTTTATTTTTTTTTTTTTTAGCTAAATTTCCATGTTACTCGATAATTATTTTGTTTTAAGACTGGCTGATTTTGGTAGCTTTTAGCTTTTCTTATGTATAGAACTTTCGCTGTCAGGAAAACTTCTTTCTGGAGGAAGAAGTTTGTCCCTCCATAGCTCTGTAAATAGACACCAAAATAAAATTACAGTCCGGTGTGTGGCAATAACGGCTGCAGTAACCTGCTGTTGAGGGGTTTTTCTTGTTTTTTTTTTCCTTTGCAAATTAAAAACTCAATTTAAGGCTTAATGTATTTGCCATGTAGACTAAAAAGCAGGGAAAACCCAAATCCTTGTGTCATTTGTAGAAAGAAAGAGCACTGAAAGCTCCTTGCAATCCTGCAGGTGGCTTGGCAAAGGAGGGAGATGTCCAGGGCGAGCAACTGCAGGCAGGATTTGATGGCTATGGGAATACTGGTGTGGAGAGGTACCACCAACCCCATCAAGAGGAATAACAGAGCTGGGGGGATCTCAATACATTCATTTTTCCTTCTTCAGGGAGGTGGTTGCTGGCAGTGTGAGGAAGGTTGTGTGAGCCCTTCCTGCTGCAGATGTAGTTACTAAATGATTGAGCACGACGCCGTGCCCACGGATTGGAGCAATATTGATGAATTCATTACTGCTCTCTGATGGATGTTAATGGGCTAGAATTTCTTCTGTGCATTTGGACTAGGTGGAAAGCTCTTGAAAAAATGAGAAAATGGAGTGGGTGAGTTTTTAAGGCACTTTGGTGCTCCGTTTCTAAATCTAACGAGAGAATGCTTTTAATGACTTGCATGAAAACAGTGGTCAAAACAATAATCACCAGGCAGAGACAGCAAGCAGCTCTGGGAGGGACAGGGAGGAGCAGTGCTACACAAGGGATTTATTGCTTTTTGTTTGATACATCCCGAGCCGTAATCAGCTGCTTTGAAAACAGAGGTAGGTATTGCCTTCTCCATGTAGATTCCTTAGGAGATACCTGGAGTCCCAAGGACAGGAGCAGAGTTGCTGCTTGCAGGGTATCAAAGCTAAGGGGGTAGAACACGTTCTCTGCAAGAGCTGACTGGAAGAAAATGACCTTTTAATGATGGAACAGGCACAGATGCTTTTGAGTAACAAGTCTTTGTCATCCTCTTTGAAATGAACAGGCTGCCTCCCACTCAAATAATTTTCCGTCTGAATATCCAGAATAGATAAAGGAGTAGGTAGAATTTTACTGCTGGAGGATGGATTCAGAAAACTTGAGGAATTGTTCTGCTGACAGCTGAAATATCTGTATATCTGCATAGGAGAATGTGGGATTCACTGGCATCTTCAAACCAGACTTTTTTTCCCTAATTCCACAAAAATCAATAAAATAATAATAAAATAATAACAAACCTAAGCATTGGTGAACAAGGATGACTCTTATTCATGCCTGAATGAAGGAATTGGAAAGTTTGAAGCAGCAAAATGAGGCAAAATCTTTATGTCAAATGTGCTGATTTAAAAAAAGAATCTTTTAGTGATTCACTTTCATCAAAGCTGAACTTAAAAATACAGCTCAAAATCAGGAACTGGGGCAGCACAGAAGTTGACCAAAGTGACTTATTTTTATATTATTCAATATTCTTGAGTTCTATTTCCTGCTAACCAGAATCCAGTGTAAATCCAGGTTGCTGGTGGCACAGCTGGGACCTCTGCTCTGGAATTGCTCCTGCCAGGATGGTGATGCTGGACACGTTAGACAGGTCTGATAGGAAGAGGGAGAAGAGGTGGGTTGGTTTGGGAAAGATTCAGGAAACTGTGGTGTGTACAGTATGAAAAGATAGGAGATATGGAGGAGTCAGAGGGAAGGCTGCACATTCGGTGCTGCAGGACAGAGCTAAAATCAGTGTGGGAAAAGAGCAGGGCTAAGATTTTATGAAGTTGGGTAATTTTGAGAGCGAAGGACCAAATTTCCTCCTTTTCTGTGGCTGTCTTCAACATGGAATTACTGTTACTAGGCAGGAAAAGGAGATTTCCCAGAAACCCTATGTGCAGTCCTTGCACAGTCACCTGCTGAAGCAAGTCCCAAATCTAAACCATCATCTTCAGCTTCACCACCAGTTTGAGCTTCCCAGGTGCAGCTTTGCCCGGTGTGCTGTAACTGGAGACTGCTGTTGAAACGCCTGGTGCTCCCCTTATTTGGGGTGTTCTTTCAAGTAATTAGAGTGACCTTGGGATTAATTGGTTGGATGACGTGATGTGTGAGCAGCCCCAGCTCTGCCTGTGCCGCTGGCCTCCCTCGGTGTTCCGGATCAGGTCATGGGAGCCGTTCCACCTGGGGATCTGGTGTGAGGCAGAGCGGGGCAGGCAGGAGCTGGGCTCTGCCTCCTGAGAATGCCATCCTCTGTTCTTCTCTGAGCCCACCTGCTGGGCACAAATCCTGCTGTGGAACCCTGGGCTTTGGCCAGAATGTTCCTCCAGCAAGGGGCAGGGAGGATTTTGGGATGTGTTTCCTGCTTTGCAATCTTACAGCAACTTAGTCACAGAATCCCAGAATGGGTTGGGTTGGAAGGGACCCTAAAGTTCATCCTGTTCCCCCCCCTGCCATGGGCAGGGACACCTTCCACTATCCCAGGCTGCTCCAAGCCTCATCCAGCCTGGCCTGGAACACTTCCAGAGGCAGCCACAGCTTCTCTGGGCACCCTGTGCCAGGGCCTCCCCATCTTCACAGGGAAGGATTTTCTCCTGAAGCCCAATCTCATGAGCTCAGAATTTCTGAGGGTTAAAGCAATTTGATGTTGCCACCAGCTCTGATAGTTGAATTAAGACATTGTGTTGAAGTTTCAAGATGATTGTGCAAATCTGGTGGCTGTGAGGGAAGGCACTTGAAATTTTATGCCATGAATGGACATTGATGAATGTAAGCAGGATATTAAATCGATCTCTGTTTTCTCTGCAGGCTTGTTGTTTGTTTTTTGGAAAAAATAGTGTTTGGATTTATGGACAGGTATTTCTTGGTGTCTTGTACTTCTCCTGGAACAATCCTTTTCCTTAGAAATTCATGTAATAAAATAACAGTATTAATCCTTTAGCTTCTACCAGTAGAAACACAGAGAGTTAAACTTTTTCCCTCCTAATCTTTGTCATGGTGAGCATTTGCCTCTGGCCTACTGAGTGTATTAATGTGGTTTCATGTCTGTGGTGTGTAGGAGGATGGGAGAAACTGCACTTGGTGATGTCTGCTTCATATTAATAAAAGTGCAAAATGAGTTTAGTTAACGAAATCGGGTAATTTTAAGTAGCAGGTATCTTTCCCAAAACACATTCCCAAAATATGGAGTCTGATACATGGGCACACACACATCTAGATGAATATGAATTTTAAAAATTGCAGTTCTTTAGTAAAACACTGGGGCTTAAAGAAGGGGGCTGACATTTTGTGGTCTTGTATTTTTTGCAGATCTTTCTGTGTTCAGGTTGATCTGTGAGGGCCTGAGCAGATGCCTGTCACCCCATAACAGCCTAAGTGATAAGGCTGGACTTTTCTAATTAGTAATAAATTCTAGGACACATTATCTGGCAATAATATTGGATATCCTCTTCCCTTCCAGAAGGAAAATATGACTGAAGTGTCTGCTGCTTTCCTTACTTCAGGTTAAAACACTGTTCAAGTATACTTGGTAAGCTGAATTTGTTTCAGATTGTTACCTTTCAGTCAGAGCGCACATTGGGTGATTATTTTTCCTACTCAATTTCTGTGAAAACAGTCGAAATGCTGTTGTTGAAGCAGGTAATCCCCAGAGAACAAATTCCTTTGGGGAGTTTGGGGAGGTATTTTCACTGCCCTGTCGGATTAATTTGCATTTGGAATTTCTGGTTCAGTGAGTAATGGCCTGACCTCACGCTGGTCTGTAATTCTGCAGTATTCTGATATTCACTGCACACCTGGTACTTGCTGTATGAAGAATCAACTGAGATGTGCCTGCAGTGCAGGTGGCACTGGGGCTGACACTTGACCTGGCTGTAGAAGGAGGAATGTGTTATTTTTAAAGAGCTGTTGTCAAAGCTCGTAATCCTAAAATTAGATCCCAGTGCAGGTCAGATTTGGATTGTTAGCGATGATCTGCAGGTCTGGCAGAGCTGTCCCCTCTCCCAGCCCTTCAGAGCACATTTGCAGCCATTCTGTCCAGAATTCCAGCTGCAGATGGAGCTGGGGGTGACAAAGCCCCAGCATGGGTGGCTTGGCAGGTCTCAAAAGAATGTGGCCAGGTGGTACTGCTGTGTGAGGCAGCTTAGAGATCTGCTCCTCACCCCCCCTTCCCGTGCACTCTGACAAATGAGTTCCCCATGGAGCTCAAATCCTGGGAATTTAAGGAGACGAGGAGTAAAAAGAGGTGGTATGGAGAAAACTGAACTAGGTTTGTGTCCAGAAATGTCTTTTATGGCTAGAAGTCTGCTCAAGCTGGAGTTATTTCCCTCAGTGAGGCTGAGACAGGACTGTAAAACCAGTGCAGAACTGAACCTTGGCAGGCATGAATATGCATAAATTTGAAGGAGAATTATCCTTCAGCATTAACTCTTTAAATAAAGAAATAATTTGGCCACCTGCTGTCTGTGAAAGCTGACCTTGTTCTCTCATTTGTAAAAGGGAGTGGAAAGCTTCCAAAACTTTGGATTTTGAACCATTTCCTCTCCTCAGAAATTACACTGAAGAAGACAAACATTTAAGCTGTGAAAAATGGAAATGAAACCTTTCCTCTGGAGTTAACCCTGTTCTCCAAACCCTTTGCCAATCTGTATTTGTAACTCATTTCCTAAATAATTTTGAAGGTTGAGGAAGGGCATTGATGGGAATTTCAGGCTCTTCATTTTGCTGTTTTATTCCCATGAATTGCTGTTTTCTCGGCTGTACAATAGCGAAAGAGAGCTAATAAGTGTTCTGCTTGTTGGCTTTTATGTGTAGTGCCAAGTGTCTTCTCTTCTCTTAGTCCTCTCCTCCAAGTGGCCACGATGCACAGTTGCCCCTTTTCCTGTTTGGTTTTGGGAACAGTGTTTGGATTGCAGATGAATATTGTATCATAGGCAGGGTAATGATAGCCTCTGGTCAGCCACTTGGTCTCTGAGAATTATTTATGAAGAGAGAAAAATAATCGGAAAGAGAATTGGTTAAGTTTGAAAATCTGTCTAGCAGTGTGGATTTAGTATAAAAAAAATGCCTTTTTCCTGCATTATATTCCTGATTTTTATATAAAGGTTTGTGCTCAGGTTTATTTATTTATTTATTTATTTTATTTTATTTCTGAGCCATTTTTGGAAAATGAGACTTTCTAAAATACAGTGGGATTGGATTTGTACACATAATGAGCTACCCCAAGAAAACCAGGACGGAAATGTCATGTCAGGCAATGGGAATCCTTTTTCTTTGCCATAAATAGGAGCTGATTGCTTGCTGGGCTTGGGGTTGTGTCTGCAAATGTGGTGTTGGTGTCTGTCTGGGGGAGCTTCTTCCTCAGTCAGCACCTGGCAGCACCTTATCTGAGCCTGATCCTTTGCAGATTGGCAAGAATTCCCTGATTTATCCTGGAATACAGGTCTTTGAGCATCGCCTGCCTCTGTCATTGCAGCCTGATAGCAAGGAGAGGAGATCTCTGGATGTGTGTGTGTATTCCCACCTGGGATGTGAGGCAGCAAGGCTGGGGTATTTTTATGTAGATTGGTGTCTGTAGATTCAGATCACAGACTGACTGAATTAATAACTCTTTCCCAAACCTCACTTTTCATGCATGTGACTTACAGTAAATGTCTAATCTAAGAATATATGTTGTCTGTATTACTGTTAATTAAAATTTTATGCAAATGTCTGGTGAACTCATGTTTAATGTTAATTTTCACACTTGCTATTAAAGGCTTTTCGTATATTTCTGGTACATGCTTAGCTGGGCTATGTAGATCTTTACCTTCAGGCTGATATGAAGGGCATTTTATCAGTGCAGACCAATCCTGGTTGGAGTTTTACATTCCAGAGGTGTGAATGGATTCTGCTGAAAGCCTGTCTATAGGTGGATTTGTGTGGCTGTTTTCTCTGAACTGAGTTAATGAAGGACTTTGTGGCTTGGCCTTGGTTCTGTGTTAGTCTCAGCAAGTTAAAGATGTTTCCTTATGCAGATTTCATTTACTGAGCTTAATCTCTTGTGAGAGAGAGGAGAAATTCAGTCAAGAATTCCTTCTGTCTGCACGTTGTGTGTAAAAAAAGCACCAGGAGAATTCATTCTTTGTGTAATGAAACTTGGGATAGGGAAAAGGGGATGGGGTGTTTCCCTCAGGTTACCCTTGGTGACACAGGTAAGCTGATCTGCAGGTCTGTTTGCTTTTCTATTTGAAGATGTCAAGATATTTAAAAATCAGAGAAAATACCTTGTAGGGACCAAGAAGGAAAATGAGGAAGTCTCCCCAAGACTAAACTGTTTAACTTCATAGAAATCTGCTCAAGCTTTTTTCCTGCTAACCAGAAACAGCAGCTTTAATCAACTGGTCTCACTTTCTGCTTTCTTTGCAACTCTGCTGTTAAAAATGCAAACTCACATTTTTGCTGAAGTTGCAAGTGCATTGTGCTTCCTTGTGGTTTGTTGTGAGAAGTTAATTCACTGAGGTCTCTGGAAGAAAAAAAATCTGAACTTTCTGTGTAAGAATTTAATCATGTGTTAGAAACAGTTTCTTACTTTTATGCAGTCGGCGTGTTTGGCTTTTTGATCTCTTTAATGGTAAAAGAGGCTGTTGTGGTGCTTCAAGACTTGGAATAATCCAGGAAAAGGCTTCCATTGTGTGGTGAGGGAGCAGAATGTGTAAAGCAGGTACCAAAGGCATGCAATGCTCTTCGGGAGGGCCTCTCCCACTGCTAAGGCAGGACCTTGAATATAGGTACAGCTGCATTGCTGAGGGGAGCATCATCTCCATCAGCTTTGCACTCCTTTCATCCTTAGTGCTTTTAGAATGAAGTTTAGAGTAAGTTGTCTATAGTGTGTTTCGAGTAAAGATGAAACATGTCCATCAAGAAAAGGAAAAAAACAAACATTAATGTTTCTCTCATTAAAGGCCTTGGTTTTCAGGACTGGAAGATATGAAAGTGAAGAATCGATCAGCGTTGATGGATTCATGGGTTTTGAGTCTATTACAGAACAACAAGGGAAATATTTAATTTCCTGAAGGAGTGTAAATTGCTGGTTTCTCTTAATCCAGTGTGCTTTCTCCTGTTTGCTCTGTGATTGTTTTTCCAAAGTGCTGCTCCAGACTTAAAAAAGCTTCCAGTTTGGACTTCTTCCTCTGGTTTCTTCTGACCCAGGTGCCTGCTTGCCTAGTGGGGTGTAATTGGGAGGGAATTAAGGCTCTTTGCTATGAGGTTTTTTGGACCTTGACAGCTTTGTGTTGCATTTAATCAGCTCCAAAAGTGAGCCAGGGTTGGGTTGTTCTTACTTGTCTTGCCATTTGCTGTGCAGCAAAGCTTAGGAGACTTAAAGTTGAGTATTTTTCCTGTGCTGTTGTGTAAAAATGGCTGGATTTGGTGCAAGAGAGAGAAAAGGAAAGCAGTCTCGTGTTGTGAGGGTGCTTAATTCTTCAGCAATTTACATGTGAGGTATTAAAACATTTTTTTCAAAAGCTTGTGAAAATGTAAAGTAATAAACCTTGTCTTTGATTGAGGAGACACACACAGGTGAGGCACTTGCTCCTGTAGTGTACATGTAGAAATATTTTGGGAAGGTCCCTCATTCCTGGCCTTGAAAGAAGTAAAACTCTGATAAGGCAAGAATGTTTTTCATAGATTTGCAGTGGGTTAAAAGACAGGAAACGGGGTTAGGAGTAAATGTTGGTTCTCACAGGGAAGGGCTCTTCCCAGCCAAGTGTCCTGCCAGAGATCAGTGCTCTTGCAAATACTTCCTTTTGCACATTGTCCCTAAATAACAAGGTGGCCAAATTGAAGCAAATTAGTCAAATTTGAAATTAATCTTGAATTGAAAGGAATGATGAAAGATTGAGACCTGCTGAGGGATAAAGTGGCAGGTGAAATGCACAGGGAGAAGAAATGTGCTGGAGAAGTACAACTCCCAATAGTCACATGGAATTTTAGGAAGTATTTGATAAATGGGGAATGCTAAGCAGTGAATGACCATGTTGTGATACAAACTTCTGTTGCTGCCAAATCCGAAATGCGGAGTGCTGGGAACTGTGTGTATTCCAAGAAATGGGAGTATAATCTGTGCTTGGAATGACCACAGGGATGATGGGGATATGGAGAAGCTTCTAAGTAGTCTGAATTTCAGGAGACCTCAGCTGAGGAGTTGGCCAATTCCTATAAAACCATGAGGGACATAAACAAGCTCAAGGTGATTTGTTCTTTCTTAGAAAACTGAAGGAGTTGTTCAGTGTGGTCACCGTGCTGCTGGTTGTACCTGCTGAGGGTGGCTTGGGTGGCTTTTGGGGTATTGTGAGAGGCCCAGTGTGTCCATTGCTGTCTCCAGGGTGTCCAAGCTGCTGATAAAACAAGGCCAGGGAATATAAATGTTTCTTTCTCATGCTCTTTGCACAAGGATTTGTGTCTGAGGCTGTCAGGCTTGGTGGACTTTTTATCCAGCTGGTGTAGAAGGTTTTGTAGTTCCCCTGGGTTTGGTTTTTCATGTTATTCGCTGCTTTTCTGGTTGAAAAAGCTCAGTTTTTATGGGGGGACAGGTTTCTTCTGCTGTGGGATCTGTAAAATCATCAGGGTTGTGTCCATGATTCCCCTGGCACTTGGATCCTCTGCTGCCTCCAGCTTTGCCAGCTGAAGGAACTTCTGCCTGCAGCCTTCTCCCAGTTCAGTGTGAGCATCCAGATCCCCTGGATTGCTGGTTTCAGCTTGGCTGGGAACTTGCCTTAACCCATTCTTGGCAAAAAGAGATGGTTTAGGCTAAATATGACGTAAGTTGTGCTTTTTCTGTTTAATTTTTATTGTTTCCTCCCCTGTTGCAAGTCACGCATTAAAGAGTGATCCCAGGGGCAGGTGAGCCAACAGATCTGGGCAATATGAACTTCCAGAGGGAAGGAGCAGTCATGGAATGCTTATGTAGGATCAAATTCTTCAACTTCTGGGTTTGTAACACCCAGAACTTAAATGTCCCTGGAGGTGCCCCTTTTTATTCCTGTTGCTGTGAGCCATCTGCCAGCGCATGGTCCTACAGCTGGTTCTGAATACTGGGGAGAACACCAGGGGATGATGCAGTTTACCTGAAGTTTAGTGATGATCTCATTCAAAGTTAATCTTCTGTCATGTCATAAGAGGTTTTTATTCTGCAAAAAATCAACTTTAGTGGAAGAAGAGAAATAAAACAAATCATTAGTTATGTTCTGTGGGAGTTTAACCTGCCCAGAAAGGTTTCCAAGGAAGGGTCTATGTCTTTATGCTGAAAAAAGTCATTATAAACCTGTGTTGGCAGTGAATTCTGCTTTCATTCCAAATGGCAGTGTAGTAATTTGAAGAATGATAACAATGTCAGGCTTGAAATCTGTGCTTTCCTTGTCTCCAGTGTCTCTGTAAGGGATATGGCGTTGGTTCTTGGGAGTGTTTGGAGGAACATTATTAAAGGACATCTGGAATGGGTATCCCTGTGAATGTGGCCAGTTCAGTTCCAGAGTCCCTGCTCAGTGTTTGTGCAACTGGTGACTCTCAGGGCTGTTCTGTGTTAATGTAACGGCAAATCTGCCAGTTTGCTCCAGTAATTTATTCCAAAGCTTAATAGGCCTCTGTTTACTTGAAACAGTGACCTTAACTGAAGAACTGACACTGCTTTCCAGCTCCACAGCTTGTCCTTGGCTTTTCTTGCCAATCATTTTGGCTTTACAATTCCATTCTCATATAATTAAAAATTCTTCTGTGCTGTGCGAAAGACACACAGAGCAGAAGCTGTGGGTCTGATGAGTGTTGTCAAATGTACAAAGTAAATGTATTTGGGGAAGAAAAAATTCTTTCTAATCTGCTTATCGTGAAAGGTCACCTTGAGTTGGAGTGTGGTGCACCACAGGATCTCTGCCCTGACACTGAGAGTGCTTTAAACTTATCCAGGGTTTCTGAAATTGCTTGGCTGATTTTTAGGAAGTTTGCTCGTTCACTCTCGATGCAGATTCCTGACTGTTAGAGGGAAGCAAGTGGCTGCTGAACGTGGAATTTCTCATGTGGTTTCATCTCAGCTTTGTAATTTCTGTAATTAAAAATTCTGGGTAGGTTTTACTTTGGAAACTAAGTCTCCAGGTTGGACTTAGTTTCTGGTTTGCTTTTAAAATTTGCCTTTTTATCAGCGTGATTGTCGTCTTGCATTTGTTTTGCTCAGCACTTTAGGTTTTTAATCTTAAATGTTTAATGTGATTTGTGAGAAGAACAAGTTGTTTTCAAAATCAGAAAAAATTCAAGGAGGAAAAAATTAATCTAGGAAAATTTCTCCCAAGTGTAGCTGGCTGGCTGTGCAGGAACGATCAGCCCCAACTAACCTGCTTTGTTTTCTTTCCTCACTCAGGTCATGATTTTCATTTTCTCGTGTCATTCTCTTGAGGAGGGGAAATGATTGTAGTGGAACGTGTTACAGATAAGCCACTGATACGGAGCCTTCGCAGTTCAGAAACGTTCCTAGAAGAGCAAATTTAGCCATTTGCTGTTTGTGTTCTGGAATCTGTCTTGGTGAAAAGGGAAATAAAAATGACGACTTCGTCTATCAGACGGCAGATGAAGAACATTGTGAACAATTATTCAGAGGCCGAAATAAAAGTTCGGGAAGCGACCTCGAATGACCCCTGGGGTCCTTCCAGTTCGTTAATGACTGAAATAGCAGATCTGACCTACAATGTTGTGGCCTTTTCTGAAATTATGAGCATGATCTGGAAACGACTGAATGACCACGGCAAGAACTGGCGACACGTATACAAGGCCCTCACTCTCTTAGATTACCTGATTAAAACCGGGTCCGAGAGGGTGGCCCAGCAGTGTAAAGAGAATATTTTTGCTATCCAGACGTTGAAAGATTTTCAGTACATTGATCGAGATGGGAAGGACCAGGGCATCAACGTCAGGGAGAAATCCAAGCAGCTGGTGTCCCTTCTGAAGGACGACGAGCGCCTCAAGACAGAGAGGGCCCAAGCCCTGAAGACCAAAGAACGCATGGCTCAGGTGGCCACTGGGGTGGGCAGCAACCAGATCACCTTTGGCCGAGGCTCCAGTCAGCCCAACCTATCCACCAGCTACTCGGAGCAGGAGTATGGCAAGTCTGGAGGATCCCCAGCATCCTACCATGGCTGTAAGTGTACAGGCTTATCCCAAAGGCTTATTCCTTTCCTTTCATGAGTTGCTGGTGGAGGTGGGAGCGAATGGTGCCTTTGGGAGAGTGGAAATGCTGCCTGTGAGGGGCTGGGATCTGGGATCTCTGTGGATCTGCTCCGTGGTATTGATGTCTCTTCAGATGCCTGGTTAAATGTTTGCTTTGGAGAGGATGTGTGTGGTGACGGAAATCGATTTGAAAAGCCCTTGTTTACTGTCAGTTCCCAAAGGTAGCATTGCCAGGCTGCTCTTGTGAACGTGTTCCAGTGTTTGATGTGATGGGGGAGGGTATGAAGGGGTTTTTCTGTTTGTTTCTGGTTTTACAAGGAGTGCTTGAAAATGTGTTCTTTTTGTTCAGTATGTAATCATAGGATGATTTGGGATGGGAGGGAGTTTAAAGCTCATCTCATTCCAGCCCCTGCCATGGGCACGGACACCTTCCAACCTGGCCTTGGATTAAGAATAAATAAGAAATACAGAATATTTCCTGGATCATTTTGCTACTTTATGTTGCTCCTATTGTACTTTGGCAACAATGCTGCCGTTTAATTCCCTTTATTGCTTACTCATGAGTTCTTGGAGGAGGAATGCTTTTGAATCTGTATTTAAATATTTATATTCTCAGTATTTGGGGTGTTAGTGTCTGTACTAAATACTGCACTTCATTCTTAAAAAAATTAATACAGTGATGTGGGAAGAACAAATTCTTTCCCCCACTGCTTGGGGGGACTCCCTGTCATGTTAGGAAGAGGCCTGATTTGGCACTGAAATCCTCTTTAATGTAAGTAATGATCTGATGAAAGCTGCTTTGGCTGGAATGTCAGTGGTTGTGGTCTAATTCTAAAGGAAAATCTTTTCTTTAAATGAATGTTTAGAGTGTGTGGAAGGCTGTAACTGAGCCAGGGTGGAGAAACCATTGAGCACCACTTTTAGGAATCTGAAGTTTGTCATGTCCTGGGTGCCGAAGTGCTTCTTAAATCATAAATCCATGAGTGGGGTCAGCCCTGCTGACATTTGCAGGAGGAGATAGCAGGAAAATCAAACCAGGATGGGGAACATCTCTCTCTGTTTAAAGCTATGGAGGAGCAGGAAAAAATACTTTATTTCCGAAAGGAAATATTTTTAG
Organism: Rhipidura dahli; assembly: GCA_013399225.1. Classification (NCBI taxonomy): domain Eukaryota; kingdom Metazoa; phylum Chordata; class Aves; order Passeriformes; family Rhipiduridae; genus Rhipidura; species Rhipidura dahli. The sequence goes on along the minus strand of VXAC01000707.1, from coordinate 80,595 downwards.
GGTGTGTGGTGCAAAAAATGTGAGTGGAGGTTTCCAGGTATGAGCATTTTTGATCTTGTCTTTTAATTGGCAGTAGGATTACAAGCATCTTAATTTTTCTGTAATAATCATATTTCTGTCTGTTTGTATTTTCTATATTGACATAGTTTTTCTGTAATAACCATATGTGAGCACTGGGAATTTTTAAAGAAAAACTTGTATATCATTACCTCAATAATAACATTTTTTTCTTTCCAAACCTGTACATTGTTGTTGACTACAACAAAAATTCTTAATTTAGAGGTAGCTTGAAATATTGCTTTTAACTTGGGCCGGTGGACTGAAGTAAGTGACTGAGATACACCTTGGGTTTCACAGGGCTAAATTGCTCCACCAAGTCCCGGATTTAATTAATGCCTGGACCCATTGTCTGGCATCTGAAATTCAACCAAATCCAAACCATTCCTCCCAGCAGGGCTGAGCAATGCAGGGCGTGTCCCCGAATTGTTCCTTGGCCGCTTTAGGAATTTTGATGGGAGAAGCCGCAAGTTTGGCTGTGCTCTCAGTATTCCAAAGCGTGGATTTACTGGCTGCTCCCACTTCCCTGGGTGTCTCCTGTGGCAGGATTTTTTTGGAGATAAGGATTCCTTAAGCTTTTCTTTTTTTCCTCACCCCATAAGAAGCTTTAGAAATCTCAGGCTTTCCCCCCCCACCCCCCTCGGTTCTTCCTCGGTTCCGACTCTCCTGGACTTTTCTCACTGTGGATCAGCAAAATTCCAGGTGCCTGTCAGTTTGTATATTTTGAGGTGTTAATATGTTTCTTGTCTGGTTTAATTGCGTAGGGCAAAGCAAACCAGCACTTTCCAGAACAGCTGTGCTAAGTCCTTCTGATTTTGGGAAACTGTGAAGAGCTTTATCCCAGGAAACGAGGAAGGAGTTTCATTAAAATCCAGACATTTAATCTGTTACATAAATGTAGGGTTATTCTTGTGCCTGCTAAATTTGATGGAAAATATGCTTTTCTTTATTTAAAGTGAGAGAGATTGTATCCATTGTGTTCTTTTTTTGTTTTTTACATTATACCCTCTTTTGTGCTGAAAATATGGATTCAGAAAAAAAAAATCTGTAGAAGGAATGAAATTCTGCTTCACTCCTGGGAAATACTCTCCTTAGAACATCCCTGAGATGCTGTTGCTGCTGTCTGTATTCTGGCAGAATTCTCTTTCATTCCTCTGAGCCTTTGAAGAAGAGATCAGAGACATTTAGATTTACCATCTACAGTATGAGATTTGCCTCTTCAAACTGTCCATCCACCCTCTTTGCTAAATGTTTAGCACGTCTTCTTACCAGGCAAATAGAAATAAACTTTGGGAGAGTGGGAGAGCCTTTTTGCCAACACCACTACAGGAAATGTTTCATCCCTCACTGGTTTGCTCTAGGGGCATTTTACTCCTGTTCCTTCTAAACATGATGGGTGGGGGTTGCAGAATCCGTTCCCCTTGCTTGAAGAATTGATGTTGGGTTATAAAATCTCATTTTTAATGCCTTCTTGCAGAAGAAAGAGCTGAAAGAGTTTGGTAGTTCCTCCAGGGAGCAGTAACTTCCAGTGGACGCTGGATTGGGTGGGAGGGATCTCTCCCCTCACCTCTCAAGGACTAAAAGTGCCAGCCCCTGCCATGGGCACGGACACCTTTGGGTCAGTTTGGTGGGAATATTGTATCAGCTGCACTGCACAGACAGCACTGTCTGAACTCTGCTCTAACTCCTGCTCATCTCCAGCTTCCCAACCTGTGTAGGTTTGGATGGGAACAATTGGATTTTTACTTGATGTTGAGCCAGAAGGGGTTTTCTTAAAGAGCTGCTGGTTTTTGTGTCCCACATTTATCCTTTGTGACAAAATAAAAGCAATAGTGGTACCCTGTGTAATGTGAGAGAATTCAGGGTGGAAAAGGATCTGACTGATGTCCAATCATCCCTCCCTGCTGCTGGCAAGGCACTGGCAAATAGGGATATTTTCCCCTGTTTTCCTTGTGAATATTTTCATTTCATCTCTAAAAATCCTTTAGAAGCTGTGCAAAATGAAATGGTGCAACTTGATCGTTTTTAATAAAATCCTTTCCCCCAAAGCTTTGCCGTAATGACTTTGTTGGCCCTGAAGATCTCTGTGCTTGGATAATTCCAGGGAGCACATTATGGAATTCACATACCATGTGAATTGTAAAAGTATTTGTATTTTTTTTTTCTACCCACTCTCATAACCTGCAAATGGAAGCCAAGAGAGATACTCAGAAGCAAAAAGCAAAAATAAAGCTCCTCCCAACCTCCATCTTGTCAGCAATTTCTGACATACTGGGAACAATTGGTTTTATCTTCCACCTTTAAACCAGGGACAGTTAATATTCAGATTAGGAGCTGTTAAATAATCCATGACCAAATGAATAATTTATCTTTATTTTGGAAAATGTGCAAATTCTGTGGTGTTGCATCAAATCTGATATCAGGTTTTATTTCACCTTAGGGAAGTATTCTTGTGTGGTGCTGAAAATAAACCTGCTGGTGAGAGAAAAGGTATATAAGATGGATATTTAAAATCTTTTGGAGCAATAGTCCCTCACTCCTAATCTGCCGTTGGGTCTAAATAATTGGGTTTTTGTCTGACATTTGTCACCCAGTTTCAAAAACTTCAGCCTCTTGTTCCTGGCCTTGTTTCATCTCTAGCTGCCAGTGACCACTTAAATAGGATTCTGGATTTATGGCTGCACGGGGAAAAGTAGGATGTTCTTAATTTAGACCTCTTAAGCCTGAGCTGAGATGCTCCTTCCAGCCTGGCAAACGCTGGCCGTGTTTTACCAAAGTTTACTGAGGCCACGCTTTTTAAGAGATCCAATCCTGTTATGCCCAAGCTGGGACATCCCAGTGTTATTTTGGGTTGTGCGCACATTCTTCCCTTTGTCCCTGTGCTCCAGGAGGGTTTGGGAAGCAGGGATGGGATGGGATGGGATGGATGCCCTGATTTCAGGGATGCAAACACAGCTCGGTGTGACCTGATTTCAGCAGCACTGCTTGAGGTGGGCTCAGCTCAGGTTCATTGTGCTCAGAGCCTGCTGGAGAGGAGATGCAGAAAGATGCACTGGAAAGGGCTTTTATGGATCTTGGGAAATGCCAAGTCTTCAACCTGAACCTGTAAAAATTCTGGGAGCAATTTGCTGTAGCTGAATTAATGAGTTTTAATATTTCCAGTGATTATTCATGTTAAATTGACTCGTTATTTAAAACCAGTTTTGTGAAGGCTCAGCAAGTCTGTGTTCACTCATCTGTTTCAGTTTTGTCTCCCCATTTGCTTGGAGTAGAAAATAATTCAGAGGAATTGCTGCTATTTTGGGTTTGGCACAATAGAAAATTTATAAAATCCAGAATGGTTTGGGTTGGAAGGGACCTTAAAGTTCATCTTGTCCCAACCCCCTGCCATGGGCAGGGACACCTTCCACTATCCCAGGTTGCTCCAGCCTTGAGCATTCCAGGGATGGGGCAGCCACAGCTTCTCTGGGCACCCTGGTCCATTCAGAATGCTCCTGTTTTTAAAGGGTTTGCTTTTTATTTAATAATGATTTCTTTAATAACCTGTTCTGCATCTCTGCAGGTTGGAACACATCCCTGCCCTTCCATGTTAGTCAGGGAATATAGGGAATATCACCCAGCAGTGACTCTGGCTGAACAGTGTGGAGAATTGCTGTAGTTTGAGGTGTTGAAGGAATGTGGCAGACTCCTGTCAGATATCATTTGACAGCTTGATTAAATCTTCTCATTGTACATTTATTTTTCTGGTGCTGAGACTGAAGGTGGAAGGTGCCACTGGTGTATCCAGACTCCTGTAGTGACAATGAATTATCCAACTGCGTCCATTCCCATGGGTGTGGGGATCACCTGAGAGGAAAATGTTCCCAACAAAACAAACCTGAAGGAATTGTTGAGTGTTAAATGAATATCAGAAGTTCTCAGTCTGCTCAGTGCAATCAGAATCCTGCAGGAAGGCTGAGCAGCTTTTCCTTGTCACGTTCATCGGTGTTATCAGTTCTCTGCATGTACCTGAAAGATTCCTTATTTCCCAAGGGAAAGGTGGATTACACAATTCCTTCTAGATTAAGCAGTTTGCACTTGCCTTTCTATTATCTGAGAGGCTGGATTGGCTTTTTTAAATTATGCAATCCTTATTTTGAGTGGTCTTTTACTGGAATACTGACAGATGGGATCTCCCAAGGGAATTGCTGTTGGTTTCTGAGTCCTTACCTTGATATTATTTTAATTTTTTAAGTTGCTTTTGGTTTTGTCCACCTTTGTAGGTTTGCTGATTGAGTGAGGAAGCAGCTTTTTTTTCTGAACAGATGTGACTGAGCAGTGAATTCTGTTCTGTTCTTCTACCTGAAAAAAATCACAAATAACAAAACCAGCCCCAAAACCCAAGCACAGGCTTCAGAATGAAAATGCAGAGTCTGATTTTTATTATTAATGCAGGCTCTGCTCTCTGTTCCCTGTATTTCACTTCAACTCAGCCAGATCTATAGCCAGCTACAGAGGCCTTTTAATAGAGCCAAAATATAGGAAATGATCAATAGATGTGTCTGAGAGATGTCAGAGGCTGGCCCAGGCACAGATGGTGGAGCAGAATCCTGCTTTAGTGATTAATTGAGGCTGGAGATGATTTCCTTGCTGAGCAGCCAGGCCGGGTGCTCCCTGCGGGAGAAGATTCCCACAGATTTGCTCCTGGGCAGCCTGGAGGGATTGGGATCTCCAGATTCCCAACAAAGCAGAGCTTAGCAGGTCAGAATTGATCTATTGAGTCCCATCTTACATAAACATCTGAGTTAACTGTCATGTGCTTGGCGATAAGGGATGCTTTGTGTGGCACCATCCTACTAGGGCAATAACCTTTCTGCTGGATCCTGGGAATTCTGACCTTAGAGCAGGATGAGGCCCATATGGAAGGGTGGTTATAGGACTGTGGGAATTTCAGATAAAACCTGTCAGGTTACTTCCAAGAGCAGTATTTTGAATTTCCCTTAATCCTTTAAAATGAGAAAAAAAAAATGGTGCTGGCAGCTCTTTAATGTAGATGGTTTTATAACACTGCAGAGGCTTACATGGAAAACAGCAACATTCCTATAGTTTGTTTTTTCACTGAGACCCAAGGAAGAACTTCAAATGGACATTTCCCCCTTTTCTTAAAAAGTAAAAATGAGCTGGAAGTACCTTTTAGAGTTAATGAAAGCAAGTAGAATGAATTACTGGAAAGCCTAAAAGTGAGAAGGAATAATCTGTGTGTGTGTGACTCCATATTATCCATGTGGGGATCCCGGAGCCGCTGGCTGTTGGGATCTGCTGGGAGCTGTGAGCTCATGGAGCTCCCTGCCAAGCAAAGCCAGCCCTTCCCATACACAGCTGGAGAGCCAGGGAAAGGTTCGGAGTGGGGTGCAGTCCCTGCTTCTTCCAGCTTTTCCGGGCAGGAATGCAGCTGGGCAGTGTGTTCAGCTGGTCCTTTGTGTGGAAATGGGAGGAAGGGAAATGGAATTTAACCCATTTTGCATCATTTTAACGTCATTCTGCTATCAGGTTCTTGGTTGTCGTGCAGTGCAGTTATTTGAGCAGAGATGGAAGAGCTGGGATGCAGGAAATGCAGGAAATCCCATTTCTGCCCACAGCTAAAAGCCCAGCAGACCAGAAGGTTCCTCCCTGCTCCTAGCCCAGGTGCCATCTGTTCTCAGGTGACTCTGCTGGTGTCCCATTTGTCCCAGGCTCTGTTTTTAAACCAGTTAGGACTCTTTCCTTCTCTAATCCCTGCTGGAAAACTGCTCTTCTCCATCTGTATCTCAAATCTATTTATGGCCCATTTATACCATTAATTCTTGCCCCTTTATCTGAAATAGTTTTTCTCTCTCTGGTATTTGCAAGCCTGAGGTATTTAACAACCATAAACTGCTCAATCTTCTTTTGGCAAAGATCAGCATAAAACATTCTCTGAGCTCCAAAGGGAAATGTTTCCACCTCCATTCTCGTTTAAAATCATCCATTTTGGATTGGAATGATTAGAATTAGTGCTAATTTATTACCTGTATTAGGTGAGTGGCTGGGAATTATCACATGCTTTAATCATCACATTTTTAATATACTTTATTGGAGAGCCTGGCAGTGACTGTTGGAGCAGAGAGAACCAGGCTAAATTTAATTATTTTATATGAGAAACTTTGAAAAAGTAATAGAATTGAGGTATGAGTAGCATCTTTATTGAAATAAGGTTGGCTTGAAAGCTTCAGGATCAGCACAACGTGGAAGAATCGTTGTGGGTGGTAAATTAATTTGTGCCTTTAGGAGCAGAGTGGGGTGGGATGGCACCTTGGGGTGTGGCGGGAAGGAGGAAAGGTCATTCCTTGTTTATGGAGAGTCACCTTCCTTCTGACCTGTTGGATGAGAAAGTTTCACTTGTTCTGAGATGTCATTTTGGCCTGGAACTTAAGGGGAGAGACAAGACTGGGAAATATTTGGAGGATTAAAGTGGTGATGAGAAAGTGGTTTTCAAACTGAGTTTGGCAATCTTGTTTTCACATGCCCAGATGACCTGGTAGGAAGAAACTTGATTTCTTTGAGCTTAACAGGCTAGTTTGAAACATTCAATTAAATGTATTAACTGTCAATATATATTTTGCCAAACTAATCATCGTTCCAGCCACTAAATACAAACTTCCTTGTCAAAGTGAGATACAATGTCTGTGTGAATGATTTGGATGCTAAAGAATTGTCTGAGAGAGAGTGAGCACAAAATTGTTTAATTACTGTATAGTGCTAAACCTGGTAGTGGTGTAGGATGGGAATTTCACATGCTCCTGGAGTGAAAACATCACTAAAAGATGGTTTGTGTATTGAGAAATTGCATATTTAACTGTCAAACTTGACTGTTCCTCAAGGATGAGTGGGGGAGATACCAGCTAATAGAAACCTTCCCCCAAATAAACCCCAGCCAACCCCAGAAACCAAACAACACCCCCAACCCATTTACCAAACTCTTTTTTTAACAGAGAATGATCCTGTATTTGTGTAAATTTGGGGTCTGAATAGCTGGCTTGTTTGTCCCCGAGCCTGCTCAGCAGTTAAGAATAGTTCTTTATCTTCCCATTAAGACTGTATTATTTTACAGAAAAGTGGGTGGTATCCAATTTTACCCTGATATTGGCCCACTCCCAGCAGATACTTACTGATACTGGAAAATGTAAGAAATATCCACAAATGTTTTCTTCAGCAATGAATTCTGTACATTTTTAAGTCAGCGTCCTGCTCCTGGAGCTCTGATACACTCAGGGTGTGTCCAGCATGAGCTGGGGGGACTTCTTGATATCACAGCCCACAAAAAGCTGTCGTTTTCCAGCAATATTTTTCCCTTAAAGCAGCTGAACTGTCTTGCAGAGTTAAATTATCCCAACCTGTCCCCCTCACCCTTGGCAGGAGCTTCATCTCTTGACCCTGAGGGAGCTTTGAGACCGAACACGTGCAAAGGGGGTGCAGGACCCGAGCCTGCCCCCCGTTTCTGCTCTTTGCTGTGCTGAATGTGCTGGGTTTTGTCTCCCAACAGCGACATCCCCTCGAGTCTCCTCGGAGCTCGAGCAGGCCCGGCCTCAGACGAGTGGGGAAGAGGAGCTGCAGCTGCAGCTGGCGCTGGCCATGAGCCGGGAGGTGGCGGAGCAGGTCGGTGCCCGTGTAGGTTTTCCAAAGTGTCCATGCTTTGTGAGATTTGAGGTTGCAATCCTGGTTTGTTGATTTGGTGTTTTTTGGTTTTTTTTTTTCCCCACTGGCAGCTTGGCTTTGCTCCAGGTGGAATAAGGGGAGTGAGAAAGGCCATTTTGGAAGATGTTGCTCTTGTGTGATTTTTTTTTTTTTATTATTTTTATTCTTTAAATCTCTTTTTAAAGTAACTTCAGCCTCCGAGCTGTTGAGACTAGTGGAAGATGACAGTCAATTTGCAAGAAGACTTTGTGTGGGAGGATGTTAATCATCACATTACTGAAGATGTTTTCAGTTAGGAAGAGCTGAAAACATGACTGGTCCTGAAAACCTTCATTAATGTCAGTGAATTTTGATTCCAGTGGAATTTGGAACGGTCTGTTTCTTTTGGTGGGAGTGTCTGGAACAGGAGGGTGACCTGACACAAAGTACCAGAACATAAAAAAAAAAACTTGGTTTAAAGTAAATTGATTCCTGATCTATCACCTGGGTTATGTTACTGTACTAATTCTTAGGAGCTTCATTTTGAATTTGGAGTAAATGTGATTAAAATTGCTGCATTGCAAAGTTGAATCTCTGCTCTGAGTGAAAATTCAAGTCAGCCTTGCTGAGTGCCTGTAATATTTTAGAGGCTTCCTGTGCCAATTTAGTTTACAGCTGTATGTAAAGCATGAGTGCTTGGAAAGGAAAACTATCACCCAGTAAACTTTGTCATTATTGGGCAATAAAGGGAACAAAAATATAAATCAGAATGTAAGCATTTGAAGTAGCTTCAAAAATGACAAGGGAAATACCAGCTGTGGGATTAGTCAACTTCAGAGAGACATGATGCAGCCAAGATATTTAAAGTCGTTGAATGTGGCATAAACATTGTAGTTACAGATGTTTAAACCTTCACATTACACATGGAGTTGGCAAGACTCGATTCCTTTGGTGAATTTTGCGCCAGCGTGGAGGGAAGTGAACAAAATGCAGCGAAATTTAAGTTTAGTTCCCTGCAACCTTCAGTGGCGATTTGAATGCTGAAAAACCGTTATGATCATTTAAACATGGGTTGTTCACTTGAAGTTCCATGGTGTTTCTAACTGATTTTTGGAAAGAATGTTTCAGTAGGAATAAAACAACACCAGGGTAAATTCCAACCAGCAAACTGGATGTTGTGATCCCAGGGTCGGGGTGCTCCTGAGGCACGAATCGCAGGAAAACTCCTTTCCCTCATTTGTGTCATGTGGAAATTCCAGCCAAAACATCCCCCCTGTGGTGGCACAGGGTGGCAGGGTTGGAGCCCCGGAGGGAGCAGCAGCTCAGTGCAGCCTCATGGTCTATATCACCAGTGTTGATTTCCTTTGCAGGAGGAGCGCCTCAGACGCGGAGACGATCTGAGATTACAGATGGCTCTGGAGGAGAGTCGCAGAGACACAATTAAAATTCCCAAAAAGAAGGAGGTAGTGCCTTCGCCTAAGAAATTCCCGGTTATGCTGCCAAAAGCTGAAATACAGTAACACAAACTAGCTTAATACTGAGCTCTTTTATGCTTTTGGGTTTGCTGTGTTGTATAGCTTAAAGCTTCTTCCATGCGGGTTAAATTTGGAGCTGCTAGTCAATGCAGGCGTGTAAAAGGAAAAATAATGATAATAATAATAATGATAATCGCTTCTTCACTCTCACGGGTTTGTACTTCAGCCTGCCAATGCTCTTGAGTAAAGCTCAGCTTCTTCCTGCCCTCAGCACACCACTTTGTTGGACCTGATGGATGCTCTGCCCTCCTCAGCACCAGCCCCGCCTAAAACGGAGCCCTGGGGACCTCCTGCTGCTGCTGCTGCGAACCAAACGGATCCCTGGGGAGGATCCACAGCTGCAGCCCCTGCCTCTGACCCGTGGCAATCATTTGGTAAGAGAAGCGACTGCCAGCAGCAATGGGATGTAAAAGGTTTTGCTTTTTAAGTTCCTCAATGTCCAGCTTGTGCATGAGTCCATTTTGAGTCATTGCACTAAATCCCTCTGCTCGTTCCCAGGCAGAAACCAATGGAAGTTGCACTCTTTTTAAGCAGTTGGGTTTTTGTGTGTGCAGTTGGAATCCTGAGAAACAGGAGAGTGGCACTTCTGCTGTCTTTGTACAGCAAAACCAACTTGTCTCACCCAGGGAGGATGTTCCTGTTTCACTGCTGGTTGTGTACAGTGCCATGGCTTTAGACTCTTCCCAGAATTTAATATTTAGGCAGAGCTTAGGAAGGCCATAGGTCTGAATTATCACATCCTTAATTGCTCCTAGAGAATTTTGATGTGTTTGTGTATGGTCAGAACCAAAAGTTTTAAATTATTTAAATGGAGATTTTTATAGCAGACAAAAAAATTCAGGTTGCCAGTTAAAATATTCACTTGATATTTTGATGCTAAATCCATGGAATATTTCTGAAGGGAAAGATGAAGTGTTTCACATTTTAAAGAGGAACTAAACCAAATTTTTATGTGTTTTTCTTGTGTGTGTTGCTGCCTGCGTGCTGGGCTGGTGTCTGGGTCAGCCACAGCCTGTCCCAGGAGTTATTCCTTTGATAAGAAAGTGGATAGTTCCTTACACTTGGAACTGGAGCTGGATCTATTTTTTTGTTGGAATTTTTGACTTCTTTAAAGGTCTTTTCCATGAAGATTGACAGCTTTGTTTTGTCAGTTCTGCTTCAGGCTGGTGATTCTACAACCTCTGCTCTAAAGTGCTTCAAAGTTATTTGCATTCCACACACCACCATCAGATTCCTGAGGAAAAATTGCAAGTTTAATAATGAAATACCTTGTTTGGATTTTTTTCTCCTGCTTATGAAGGCATTTAAGGCACCTACAAAGCTCCTGGGCCAGCTGCCAGGTCATCATTCCAAGTGTCACCTGGTTTTTTTTGGTGATGGGAACTGAGAAGAAGCCCAAATTTTGGGCCCTAAGGCCTTTCAGTTTATTTTTGCATGGTTAAAACCAACCGAAAACCATGTTCCTTACATCTCCTGCCTGATGTGTCATCCTCTGACAGGATTTTCCTTGTACCAATTCCAGCCATAGCGTTTCCTCGGGGCTTCCCAGCTTTTCTTACACCACAGCACAAGCCCTGCTTCCAGCCTGCTGGATTCTCCCAGGGAGAGTCTTGGAAGATGCAAGTCTATGAATTTCCTCATAAAAAAAGTGACTCATGGAACTGCTTTTCCCAAATCCTGCCAGCTCTGTGGTGTTTCAGTGGAGCTGCTGGAAGCTCCGGGAAGGGATCTTCCCGAGCGCTCTCATTTTGGGTGCTCCCTTTAGGGACAGGAAGGGCATTTTGGGAAGCTGCTGTTGATGGGAAATGCTGTCATTGGTGTGGCATTGCTCCTAACTCAGCACTGGGGGCAGATAAAGGAAATGTAAGTACTGGTGTGGGAATAGTGGGGCTTCCTTGGAGAGTTTTGGCATTTCCTGCTCCGGAGCTGTAGCGGCCACGTGCCTGCTGATGAAACAAAACCCAGAATTCCAGTTGGAATTTGTGCCACAGTGTGCAGCTTTTGGTTGGTTGGCAGGAATATTGGGGTGCTGGGGGGTTGAATGGAGTTTTAAAAGCTAAAATAATTCTCAGTTGTAATTTGAAACCTGCAGGATATTAAAGATTAGAGTTGTTACATGTGGGTGAGTCTCTCCTGCTCTTGGGTTATAAAATCCTCATTTGGGAATTAAACCTTTGGTGATTGGATTTGTAAGAATGAAGAGTTGTCAGCATCTTCCAGTAAAAATGAGAGCCCTGAACATACAGGCTTTGTGTTAAAAAATAAAGGGGTATCAGTGGGCAGCTTAGATGTGTGGCAGGAGTGCTTAGAAATGGGAATAAAAAAGCACAGCTGGCTCAGGGAAGCTGATTATATTTTTATAAAATAGCAGATGGTTAAAAGACTTGGAAAGCATTCCCTTTGAATCTTACAGATTCCTTTGTCCAAGGGCTAATGTTGTGTATCTCATACCTTTTACCTTTGGGCTTTTTATAAACTCACTTTCCCCTGAGTTCATAAATAGACCCTGTGATTTAGGTCACCTCCAGCCAGGGATTGTCACTTGTGGTGGCAATGTCAGTAATAAAGGCAAGTTTATTTTCTTGTGGGGAGTGGAGGTGTTTGTATTCAGCTCCAGAGAGGGGAATTGTTGATTCCTGTGCCTTGCTCAGAATCTCCTGGTGCTCGTTGTTGCTCAGAGTGTGTGACACAAATGCTGGGAGTTCCCAGTGTTCCTGGTGCTGAGCTGCTGCTCCCGTTTGTGCTCAGGACTAATTGGGAGTACAGGCTCCTGAGAGGGGTCAGTCTCCAGGGAAAGCTTTCCAAAGGGAACCTGGACTCACTGCTCTTCCTGCTTTGCAGGTGCCAAACCAGCTGCTTCCGTTGATCCTTGGGCAGCACCAGCAGGATCCACAGCTCAGCCTCTGTCCAAAAATGTGGACCCTTGGGCTCCTGCTCAGCCATCTTCTACTGCAGCAAAATCTTCTGTGGATCCTTGGGGATCAGCACCTGCAAACAAACCTCTCTCTACTTCTGGTGAGCAACGGTCTCATCCCATATCCATGTTATTTGAGTAATGAGGAGAAGTTCAAGTGATTTTCTTGCATTGTGTGGTTCAAAGAAGCTGAACAATTGGCAGAACTGGTCTGCAAAATAAAAGGGAGTTGTAATAACCAGCAGAAAAAAGAAATTTAAATGTAATTATTCTGACTTAGAGGTCTGAATTCGTGGTGCTGCTTCGAGCTCTGTTCCTGGTATTTGTGGCTTCCTGCTGAGCACTTGGGACTGCTGCTGCTCTTGGGTTTTATCTTTAATTGGACAAGGACTTAATTTCTGCCAATGAATGATACTCTAATTTAACCTTTCCTTATGATAAATAGCTCTGCAGATAGGTGTCTCTGCAGATGTAGATTGACAGGTTGAGCAGCTCGGAGGAGACCTTTAGAGGTGCAAATGAAGGTTTGTTCCTTCAGACTGAGGGTGTGAAACCCTCCCTGAGCCCTGGTAAAGATGCAGAAGGTGCTGCTGTAATTGTCTGTTCATGCTCTGTAACTAATGCAACCTTGATGAGTGTTAATACCTGGCATTTTCATATTGGCACCGTGGCTAAAAGCATCCAAAATGCATTTTCTGCTCGTCATTCATCCTGGTGCACAACAGACAAAGGAATCTGAGTGCTGCAAAAAGTTGTCTAAGCAGCTTTTCCCTGGCCAAAGGGCAGTAACTGGAGCAGTGTGAAATGAGTCTTTAACTGTGGTGGCTCTTTGTTCTTGATAAGTGTTGGTTTTATATTCAACCTTCACTCCTTCTCTTGGAGTTTGTCATCTTGTGCTCTTCTTGCTTGAAATGTGTTGAAGGTTAAAATTAAATTAAGAAAACATTTCAGCTCATTAAAAATAGCCACACAAAGCTTAAAGCTGTTCAGGAGTGTGATTGTTGGTCGTTTAGGTGTGTTCTTTATGCCTCCAATCTGAGGTAAGAGTGTGTCCACATTTTGAAATGGTGATGTTTGACTGATTGCAAACTCCGGGCGAGTGCTGGTGCTTCAGCTAACGGGGCTTTCCCATCTCCACAACCTTCGCTATGGCATTCCTCCTCCTTTCCACTTGGGAAGCAGAAGGGAAATCATCACTGGTGGTGTTTGACTTGAGGGCTGATTAACACTTGATAGTTGAGGCTGTAAATCCATTTCTGTTCTCTCCTTCCACAGCAAGATCTGCTTGTCTCTAGTGCAGACACTCAAATCAACCATACCACAGCATGCTCAGGTGTGCCCTACACTGATCTAAAAGCAAACTGCTCTGAATTAGTTGTTTCCTGCTGTCAGAAAGGACAGTTCTGTGACATTCTCCTTCTTCCAGTTCCTGGCTCAGAGGAGGAGCACTCCCAGCTGCTGCCCTGGAACCTGTCATGGCTTCTTGGTAACAGGAATGGGTTAGGAATTGCTTCCAGGAGGATCAGCTATGTGATGCAATCGAAGATGTGTTAATGACAGGGCTGTCTTGTTGTTTTGAACAGGAAGTACATCTTTTGACCTCTTCAGTAATTTGAATGGTACAGTTAAAGATGATTTTTCTGAATTTGACACACTTCGAACTTCCAAAAAGCCAGGTACGAATCAAATTCTTAGCATGTGGACAGGTTGGGTGACAGTCACAGCAACAAATGTCTCTACTCTTAAATTTTACTGAACAAAAAAATCAGCTTTCACGAAGGGAAGGAAGTGATGAGGCAGCAGTAGAAGCTCCTTGTTCACATTTTGGCCTGTGCATGAACTCGTGGGGAATGGGCCTTTTGCACTGTAATCCATGAAATTGCACTGTGTGACCTTTTGCTGCATTGACCCAGAAATTTGTTGGACCCCTTAATTGCCAGTGTCCAGCATGTTTGAAGCAGGGCTTATGCTCAGAGAGTCCACCAGAACCATGCTGACTGAATTCCTCAAATGCATAAATTCCAGTAGGAAGATGAGAAAATGCCTTTTATGAATACTCTAATTTATTTTTTCTCTGATCAATGGTCAGTAAATGAAAACTGCCAGACCCTCAGCTGTCAGTGCTGTTGTACCATTGCTCTCAGGATGGTTCTGCCTGAAGCACAACTGGGCTTTTTGAACCCAACAGAGAAACCCTGGGTGGAATCCAGCTAGGAAGGGCACAGCAGTGGTGTAGGGCGAGGGCACAAGCCAAGGCTTCGGAGTATCTTTTCCTTGGAGCCTGTGAGTCCCACCTGGAGCAGCAAAGCTGTGGGAATTCCATCAGTAGAGCACTGCAACTCTGACTGTAGCTTCTTCATGCTCTCCTAAAGAACATTGACCTGCTTGCATGCTGAGAGGGTGTAACCAGCCTGAAACACTGAGCCCTGACTAACACAGACTTAAAATACTCTGCTCTCGCACACTTCAGGGTTCTCTCTGCCTGCCTCTGGGGATTAACCAGAAGCTTGGTTTGTCCCTTTTCTGTTGTTGCAGCTGAATCAGGTTCCACTCTGCCATCTCAGCACAGCGGTACCACGAGTCCTGATCTCTTTGAGTCCCAGCACTCGAGTGGGACATCAGGCAAACAAAGCGCAGCCCGGAAAACCCCGGAGTCCTTCCTGGGCCCCAACGCTGCCCTGGTGAACCTGGATTCGCTGGTGTCTAAGCCACCACAACCTGTTACTTCACTGAACCCATTCTTGGCACCAGGTTGGTTTCTGCACAGTCCTTCACATTTTCTATTTTAGCTTTCCCTTCCTGCAGGAGAACTCTGCATAGCTCAGTGCTGTTGGAGTTAAGAAAGGGTGATTTGGGATGGGTTTTCTTGGTTACTTTAACCAGCAGATCGTGAGCAAGAGCAGGAGGGTCTCAGAGAGGCATCCTGGGCTCACCCAGCACAGTGACAGTCTCTGAAAACACAAAGTGTCTGCTCTTGGTCTGCAGCTGAACTTTATTCCAGCTGTTCCCCTCACTGAAAATTATCTGTGTTGGAAGGTTTGGGATTATTAAAAATGGCTGAACTCCAGCTGGTTATTGTCAAAGCAGGTTCTATTACCTTGGGAAGGTTGTAGGTAATAGGTTCCTGTGGAAGCAGCTTGGAACTGCCCTTTTCCTGGAGCTGCAGTGGGCACAGGAGTTCTCTGACTGCAACCTGAGGTTCCAGAGAGCAAACTCTGCAGGGTAATGCAGTGAGCTGCTGGTTAGTGTGTCTTAGACTGGCACAGTGAGCCAGTTTTGATCTCAAAACACGTTATCAGTGTATTTTGGAAAAAAAAATTGGCTGTTGCAGTTTTCCTGTAAGCTGGGCCTGTTAGAAGTGAGCCCTTGCTTCGAGCAGATTGAAATGGTGGCACCAAACATGTGGCAGATGTGTTTTTTAAAAGCTGAAATGTGCACTGACATTTTCCTGTGTTGCTCATAGGGCGAAACACTTGGAAATGATCTTGCAGTATTTATTTTCTTCATTCTTCCAATGGGAAAAAGAGTCAATTTATTAAAATCCTTGAGTAGGAAAAAGGCAGTGATTCTGAGCAGCCTTGGCAGTGAGCAGGGAGAGGAGAGGAAATCTCTGTATCTGCCCTTCCTGGGTACTACAAAAAGTTTGTGAGGGGTCACTGGGCCATCCAAATAATCCTGGGCTTGTACGGTAAAAGGAATTTGCAGGGCTGGCAGGGATCCAGGGAACCTCAAAGGCTGGGAAAGTTGTGCTCTGCTTTTTTGAGCACCGCTGTAATTCGGAAACAAGTTGTTTACTTTGGGAATTCTTGTCCGAGCTCGGTGCCAGAAACATGAAAATGGAGGTGGCTGCTGAGAGCTCGGAGCAAACATACAGATCACAGAGTCCCAGAATGGTTTGGAAGGGACCTTAAAAGCCATCCCTGCTGTGGGCAGGGACACCTTCCACTATCTCAGGGTGCTCCAAGCCTCGTCCAGTCTGGCCTTGGACACTGCCAGGGATCCAGGGGCAGCCACAGCTTCTCTGGGCCCCCTGTGCCAGGGCCTCCCCACCCTCACAGGGAACAGTTCCTTCCCGATATCCGATGTAAACCCACTCCTGCAGTGAAGGAGCACAGAGAGCTTGCAAAGTAACATTTAGAAAATGAAATCAGTGACGTGGATGTCGTGGTTAGGGCTATTCCAGGTAACCAAATTTTGAACCTGTGTCTCCAGTCAGGGCTGTCAGAAGTGGGAGCTACTGGTCAGTGAGGGGGGTGCTGTAGCCATTGGCTGCTGCAGGGGAACAGACTGTGCTGGTGCTCAGCTTCTCTGGGTGCCAGATGCTCCACAGGGTGTGTTGGGGGTGGGGATGCACACAGGGAGTGTTCTGTGCCGGGCAAGACCATTTCCAGAGCCCGGTGTTGATGGCAGCACCATCTCTGTCCCCTTCTCTCCAACCCAGGTGCCGCCACCGCACCGACTCCAATCAACCCCTTCCAGGTGAACCAGCCTCAGCCACTGACCCTGAACCAGATGAGAGCGAGTCCCGTGATGGGAAGCAGCCCCTCCTTCAGCGCTGTGCCCCCGATGAGCATGGAGCCAATACCTCTGTCTTCCATGGCCCCCGTGCCCGTGGGGATGGCACCGCTGCCGGCCATGGGCACCATCAGGATGGGCCAGGGGCTGAGCATTGCAGGATCAATGCCCCAAGCTCTGCACAGTACAGGAATGCCGCCGGCAGCCTCCCAGTCTGCAAATACAACTAACCCTTTCCTCCTATAAAGACCCAATTAAAGGAACTTTTCTTTTCCTAGTGTTTCCAGGCTGAAGTCTTTCCAGCGAAACGAACGTGGCCTGTGTGGACTGAACGGTGTGTGAGAGACTTGGAAGTAGATTTGCAGTTTACAGTTATGATCTTTGAAGAGTTGTCTCTACTTACCAGTTAATCTAAATCTAGTCTTTGCTACAGATGGTACCTTACTTTGGCTTGTTGAGCATCATGTGAAATGTTCAGACTTTTCACCAAAGTTAGATTCTGCCCATTTTTGTTACTTTGTTAATCATTTCAAATACACTTTCTAGGGAGAGAACCTGCCATTCGAAAACTCCGTTGGCTATTTTGTAGATGTCAGATCATGTGCTGGATTCCTGAATTTACTCTTCCCCTGCATCTGTCACTTCCTCTGCCCATAAGATAGACCTGAGATTCCGAGTGCTAGTGAATGTTTTGCACATAACTACACACAGTTCTAGACTGTTGGTTCACCCATAGTCCTTACTCTTAGAAGAGACCGACCCGGAGGGCCCAGGGGGGCTTGGTTTTTATGCATTAAACATTGCAAACTCGCACTGCTTTGGTATCTCTGAGGTGTGACTGAGAAAAGCAAGCTTGTCTCGAAAGGAAAATAACACAAAACCCCAGACAAAACACCCAAGACCATGCTCGAGTTGTGCTGTCGTGTGCAGTGTTGAATTCCTACACTACTCTAAGGACTGCTGGAACTCTCTGTGAGTGGCTGCACTCGTGCTGAGTGAGTGTTCTGCTCTGTGCTTGTCCAGTACCGGCTTCGTTTGGAAGTTTTTTCATGTGTATTTTGTTTTTATTTGACTTACAATGTGAGTTGAAAGAAAAAAAAAACAGAAAAAAAAAGAACAGGAAAAAAAAAAAGAAATACAGTGGGACAACTTTGAATTCAGTTTCACCGGGGCAAGCTTTAAAACTAATTCAGGCTTAACCTTGCTATATGCAGTTACTCTTGTATACTTTTGCACATATTTTGTTTAGTACAGTTTCATATTTTGAGTTTGCAGAGTTACCTAATAGTCCTTTTTTTGCTAATTTTTATAATGTGGTTCTTATTTAACTGTCTGGTTTTGATAGATTTATCAAGTCTGGCTGAAAAATTAAGATATTGGCAAATGTCATTTTTATGGTTTTAATGCCCTCTTATTTATGGTTTTAGCTCTTTGTTTCTGTAAAGAGAGTTTAAAAGGGAAGATTAACACTAAAATATTTACTTTTAAATGAAGTATTCATAATGCAAATCAAAAACAAATCCTCATGACTAATTATTTTTAGATGAATTGAATTTGAGCATAACATGATTTAAGACTGCATTAAAAAGAAAAAACACTAAAGTCGCCTTTCCCTTGATTTGTTCCCATTTCCCAATCCCCAGACTGGACAGACTTTTAGCCTTGATGAAGATCCCAAGAGAGGCTGTTTGGTTTTATTTTCCTTGTAAAACTTCTGTTAAAAATGCTGATGTACAAACACAACTTGTTTCATTTAATCCACTGCTTTTTCCTACCAGAAGGTGCACTCCGTAGGATAACTTGTTCCGTGTGCAGCCATCCCTTGGGAGATGAATGATCCCTTTTGAATTTTCGTGCCTGGACTCCTCGGCACCAAACCACGCTCAGGGGTTCTGCTGGAGCCCTGCTCTCCCAAAAACTCCATGGAAAGGGATATATCCCAGTGCTCCCTCCTGCCTGGAGGGCACCTCACAATGGACTTGGTGGCCTTTCCCTAATTAAGAGGGGGAAGATAGAGAACAGAATTTGCCGGAGTTGTGTTGTGGTGGAACGATTCCCTGTGGGGCTGGAGAGGGGCTGGATCCCATGGGAGGAGTGGGATCGATCTCCTGGTGGGAAGGGGAGGCTGAAGGATGATCCGATTTAGGGCACAATCCCTGATTGGAGCTGTGGAGGTCAGAGGAGCTCTGGTAGTGTCTGGAATGCTCAGTGTGTGGATGTTCCTGTGCAGATGTTGGATCCTCTGGGATCCTCTGGAATTGGCAAGGAGGATTTCCCCATCTTCATCTGCTCTTGTTTTTATATAGGAGGAAAGAGGAGTGCTGTCCACACCCAGCCTGTCTTTAAAAACTAAACAAAACCCCATTCATGTTGCCTTTCAGAGTAAGGAAAAAGACCTTTCTTGTTGTTGTTGAAGTTATTGAAAAGTGTAGAGCAGGAAGGGTGTGATTCTTGCAGATGGGGGGGAAAGTGCTTTGCAGCTTATCTGGGGTGAGATTTATCCGGGGTTATTTTTCCAGTTTGATTTGATCAGTGCTGCCATCGAGGTCACTCCGTGTTTTTCCCTTGGTCTGTCACCTGAACTGCAGTGGGATGGGGCATTGTCTGTCCAGCCTGGCCACGTCCTGGGTCGCTTTTTAGAGGCAAGATGGGGTTGATAAGAAATATTCTAAGTGCTGAAATAATCTGCAGTTGGAGCTGTCACCATGAATTGCTGAAGCCGTGCTCTGGCTCTGGGAGGGAGCCCTGGCTTAATGAAGCTGTTGAATGGCAAATTGTTGCTTTTACCACGTCACTGCCCCAAGAATTTTATCCCTTTTGTATTAAAGATGCATTTATGGCACAACAAAGCCCGAGGAGGCTCCCGAGGAGCCACACTCCAAATTCTGGTGCTGTTAAGATTTAGGCTGAGACTAACCAAACCCAGATCCTTGCCTGGCAGAGGGCTTGTGGCAGGAGCTGAGTTTAGGAGGAGAAAGCTGGTTTGGTAGATGTTCCTGGGCTGGGCTGTGTCCTCAGGGGTGGCACAGGGGGTCACTGTCCTGGCTGGGGATGCCCTGAATGGTCCAGCTCTTTTTGTGATGATTTTCCTGCTCTCCAGGATAATCCTCCCTCCCTCCTGGCCCTTCCACATTCCTGGAGGATGTTTGTGTGTCCCATTGCATCCCCTCTGCCCCATTTCTCCATTTCCCCCTCTTCTCCTTCTTCTCACTTTGCAAATATTCAAAGTGCTTTTTTTTTCTTTTTTCATTTTTAAAACATTAGTAACCCAAAATAGCCTTACTGGTCAAATTGACCAAAGAGAAAAGTGTTAAATATTTTGTAAAAAACAAAAACTCCCCCCTCACCCTCCCCTTGGCATAATTCCACCCCCCAGAATAAGCTCCATTATTTATTCAGTTTTGTACTCTAGAGAAACCCAGCTCTGTGGAGGGGGCAGGGAGGGGAAGCCCTGGTGGGTTGTGGTGTTTACAGATTTTGGGAAGTCCCGTAGCCAAGACAATTCCTACTGCCCAAGTGCCCCTTGGCTGTCCCGGTTCTGAGCTGTGCTGTCTGCCTGAATATTGCACAGGACGTGGAGAAAGAGGAGGTTTCTTTTTCCCCAGCAGAATCTCACTCGCTTCCTTTCCAAGTGTTACACTTCCAATATTTCCCAAACTTTCCATAATCCCGAGAGCCGGCTGCTTTTTTCTGGATTTGTGCTGCCTATTGACATTATTTACTGTATAAATAATTTATCATTTGTACTATTGTATCATAATGTCTGTATCTTTGTGTCATTTTTTTTTCCTCTCCCCCATCCCCCCCCAAGCGATGTCACAGATGTGATATTTAAACGATGCCATTGGAACAGTGGAAAGACGAGGGGTTTGTAGGTGACTGGTCAGAATTAAAATTGTATTGCTTCTACTCTGGCCCTGGTGGCTTCTGCGTGGTGTTTATGATCCCCTTCCCAGCCAAGCCGTGCTTGGTGGAGTTTTGCAGGAAGTTGGTGGGTTGGGGGTGAGCTGATGGAAGGTTTGTGGCAGAGGGATCTCCCCGTGACTGAGGGGTCAGTGGGATTCCTTGGATGCATCCATCACTTTTCCCAGGACAGGCTGCTCTGGCTGGGAAACAGGAGGGTTTATGGCTCACTGAAATCGGGGTCAGCTGGGACCTCACTGACTCAATAAAAATGAAGACTTGTTGTGTTGCAGGTGACTGAATTCCTTCTTTAAACCACGCTGCCCTGGAAGAGCCCCTGTGGAGGGATCTAGGAGCGCTGCCTTGGAGGAGGCTCTGGATCCATGTCCAGGCAGGAATCTGGGGAAGGGGGCTGTGGAATGAGGGCTGGGGAGCTCTGACAGAACCTGGGGAATCCTCGCTTCCCACTTTTGTAGCTGCAGCCTTGGCTCTGTCTCGTGGATCATGTGGCAGCTCCTGCTTCCAGCTGGGAAGCGGTTCCAGCTTCTAATTCTGGCTGCTTTAATTGAAGGGCACTTCATTAGCAGGCGGCATCGAGAGCTGCCTCTCCAGAGCCCCTCCAGGTTCCCTGTTTAGTTTGCTGCCAATCAGGCTGATCACTAATCAATCATTGCTAATTAATGCTGAAGCTGTGGCGGGGCTGGAGATGTGACTGTGGGAAAGGTGGCTTTGGGGAGAAAAGCCTCTGGTTTGGTTTCAGCCAGAGCTGGCTGGGGGTGCTGGGGGAAGAAGCTGCTGCTCCAGTGATGCTCCAGTTTCCCTGGAGAAGCTGTTGCTGCCCCTGGACCTCTGGAAGTGTCCCAGGCCAGGTTGGATGGGGCTTGGAGCAACCTGGGATAGGGGAAGGTGTTGGGGTTGGAACTGGGTGGGCTTTAAGGTCCCTCCCAACCCAACCCAGTCTGGGATTCTCTGATTCTACTCCCTCCTATTGGAATTGCACATTTAAGCTAAATCCCTCTCTATGGAAAACATGGGAATGGCTTGGAGTGGAAGCTGTGGTGACTCTGATCCCTTCCAAAGGAGCTGGATTCTGGAGGATTCTGGTGGCTGTGTGAGCCAGGGCAGCCTGAGCTGCCGCAGCCTGTGGTGAGCAGAGCTCTGCCTGTGGTTGAGGTTTCTGCTGACCTTGCCAGAGCTGCTCCCCCATCCCACATTTCCTCTTCCTCTCCTGTGGAGCGAGTGGGATTTGCCCCTTTGCAGAGGAAAAGGACTCTGGATAAGGAGTTATCTTTTGGCTTCCCCTCAGCCCCGCTGGTGTTGCTGAAGGTTTTGCTGAGTGTTTGTGTTGCCTCTCTGTGCTGGGCTGAGGTGCAGCTCTGCCCCTTCCACTGCTTTTCACGGAATTCTGAGGGAAGGGCTGGGCCCATCTTGTGCTCTGCCTTTGGCAAGGCCTCTGCAGCACCCTGCAAGCCGCATTTCAGGGAACCAACCCGATTTGTGAACCCCTCATGTTCAAAACGTCCATCTCTTTCAAGTTAAGCACTTCCCAGGTCGCCTTCTCCCCATTTGTGAGTTGGATTTCCTGAGGACTGGTGTTGCTTTGGGAACTCGGGATTAGGAATGGTGAAGAGCCAGCGTGTGGGATGTGGTGGTGGCAGCTCTGTTTGTTGTTGGTTGATTGTACCCTGGAATTGTTGAGGCCTTGGGGTTTCAAGGAGTGGGAGGTTCCCCTCGGTGCCAATTCCCATGGGGGAGGTGAATTGAGGCAGGGTCTGGTGACTGATCCATAGGGAACTGGCATCCAGCCAGGGTAACCCAGCCTGCTGCTGTGCAGAGGGGGGGATGCTAATTGAGGAATGGGGGAGTGTGGGGATACCCTGGGGGGTCACAGCACATCCTGGGGCTGTCCCAGACCTGGGCTGAGTCATGGGACCCTCCTGGGTTTGGGAAATATCTCCCTGAGAGATTAAAGAAAATATCACCCCTTGCCCTGGGCAGGGACACCTTCCACTATCTCAGGATGCTCCAAGCCCTGTCCAGCCTGGCCTTGGACACTGCCAGGGCTTCTCACAGGGAGGAATTCCTTCCCAATATCCCATCTATCCCTCTGGCAGTGGGAAGCCATTCCCTTTGTCCTGTCACTCCAGGCCCCTGTCCAAAGCATTCCAGGATCATCTCTGAGCGTTCAGCCCACGCTCACATCCCTCTGCCTGGGCTGTTCTTGGCACTTGGTGAGCAAACACGTTCCCATTTCAGGTGAAGGGAAATTAATGCCGTCTCCAATCACCCGGATAAAGCCGGAATAAAGGTGGAGTTTGCCTTCCCAGCTCCCTGCCTGCTGCTCCCCGACAGGAAACCTTGCTGGGACATGGGAGCTGCCAGCTTTGATTGCTTAGAGACCCTCCCAGGCAGGAAAGGCAGGGGGGTTCTGGCTGCTGGAGGCTGGATCCGGGCTCCATCCCAGCCGGGGGAATGTTGCTGGAGCAGAGACATCGCATTTCCCGTCGCTGATAAGCCGATTGATAACCCCCGCGTGGATCCGCTCCCTCTCCCGGCTCCTGCGGGATCAACACCCGGGGCTGGGCTGGAGTGGGGGGATGGAGGCGAGGATCCTCCACAGGACGCTGATCCAGCGTGGGCCGGACCCACCCATCCACCCCCCAACCCTCCTGGAATTCTCCACAGCGCCGCGGCTGAACCACCTCTGGGAATGCCTGCGATGGAAAATCATCAGGCACTTTGTGTCCTCCTTTCCCTGGAACCTGTGAAAATCAGGTCTGTGCTCCTCCTAAAGGGCTTTTTGTGGCCATGGAGTGAAATCCACGGATTATCCAAGCTCCAGGGAGCTGGTTCTGCCACGAGGTAGCAGCTCCGTGGGCTGCCTGGGTTTGTGTTGGGTGATGGTGGTGGGGTTTTTATCTGCTTTTTTCATATCTTCATTAGCAAGTCTGGCACTACATGGAGTGATGATGTTCTCTGAGGTGAATTTGGGTACTTGAATATCCTGGCCTGAATAGAGAGCCAAAAATAGACACCTTCAGCAGTTCTGTCTGCTGCTCTTCCCTCTGAAGGACGAGGCTGGATCCCTCAGATCCCGCTGGGAAAGCAGGTTGTGTTCTTCCCTCCCTCCCGCGGGCTCAGCCCTGCTTTCCGTGCCCAAAGGATGGCTTCTGAGGGATTTGTGCTGTCCTGTGCTCCCCAGCCCCAGTTAGGCTGCTCTGGAGGGTGCTGGGAGCTCTGCAGCCGGGTGGCAACTGCAGGTTTGGGAATTTTTTCCTTCCTGTGCTCCAAAGGTGGAGGTGGTTCCTGGGTTTGCAAACACCCACGAGCGTCTCAGAGCTTGGGGTTTGAGCTTCCCCCATTTGCCTCCCACAAGACTCCTCAGCTGATGGAAAAAGCCCTCAGGGATCCTCTCTGCACCCGAGGGAGGCTGTTGAGAGGGGACAGGGGTGGGATTGGGGTGGCCTTTGTCCAGCTCTTTGCTGAGCTCCTGCTGGAGTCTGGAAGATTGGCCTGGAACACATCCCAGAGTGGGGTTGGTGGCTGCTCCAGACATGCCACTGGCTCCGGTGTGCTGGGGTGGGTTCACTGTGCCCACGGGGCGGGGCTCGGATCCGAGGGACATCCCGGAGATGTCCTGGGTGTGTTCTCCAAGGCCACCGGCCCATCCAGCTGCTGCTGGGCCCCGAGGTGCTGCCAGCCCCACGGGAAGAGCCCCGGGTGGGGGTTCCTGCTGGTGCTCCCGGGCTGGATGTCCCCAGGAACGGGGAGTGCTCCACGCTGTGGGTGCCAGCCTGGCTCTGCCACTGCTGCCGCCGCCGCTGTCCTGTCCTCCTGTGACCCCACAGATCCGTGTCCAGCACTGGATCCAGGGCCTTTATCCCCCCGGATCTCCAGGGACACTAATGGGGGGAAACGCTACAAACCTGGGAAGAATCGGAGCTACAGCCCCGATTTGCTTAAACACGGCTGCTCTGTGCTTGAATGGTTGATTTTTTTTTTCCTATTTTTTTCCCCTTTGGAGCATTTCACAGGATCTCCTGCTCCCAAGCCGACACTGCTGCTGGGGAGAAGCTGCTGTCAGCTCGAATCCATCTCATTTTCAGATGGAGATAATTCCCAGCTGCCGCAGAACTGCTGGTGTAAAGCAGCCGGGCAGCCTCGGGGCAGAGCCGGCTTCTCCGGCGCTCGTGGATGCTCAGACCCCTGGCTCGCTGCCGCTCCCCGTGGAGCAGCCCCGGGAGGTGTTTGCCCCCTGCTCTGGGGATAAGGGGCAGTGCCAAGGCAGCCAGCACGGAGCAATTTCCACGGAGGAACAGGAAAAAATCGGTGTCCTTCATTGAGCCTCTGAGTCAATTGTTATGAGCCACTTCCAGCGTCTTCCTAAGGGTTGGGAACGGCCACGAGAGGGCAGGAGCTGCTGCTGCTGTTCGTAGTTTTTGGTGGGAAGGGCGGTAAATACCAATTCCTGAGGACTGTCCGAATGGTTTTCCTTTTTCTGGAGGGTTTGATCCCCAAGCTTCCGTTCAGTCCCTGTCCTTGGCTGTGTCCCTCCCAGGATAACAGCAGGAAAACTCCCATGGAGTGAATCCAAAGCCTCTCCAGGCCAGGAGAGCTGCAGAGTCCCCAGACATCCCCCAGGCTTCCTTTGCCCCCAGCCTGGTTTGCGAGGGCCTGGAAGCGCCTCCTGTGTCAGGACTCGTTCTCCAGGAAGATTTTTTTCCCTGCCCATCTCGAATTAGGGGGATAATGAGCAATTTCACCGTCTGGGAGAGATTTCAGGGCAGGTTTGGAGAGGAGGGAGAATGATTAACCAGGAAAGGAGTGGGGTGTTCCAGCAGCTGAGAGGAAACCCCTGTGAGCCTCTGCTGCTGCAAGGCTGGGTTTTACTGGGATTTGGCTGTTCTTAAAGCACTGATTCTTCCAGGGTTTCACTTCCATGAACCATTAGGGATCCTAAACCCCTTCCTTGCCTTGGGGTTAAACATTCAACAGTTCCTTCAGAGCAGGGGGAATTCAGAGCTTTGGAGCACCAGGATGCAGAGCTGGGAGTGAATAAACTCCCTGTGGGCACCAGGTTCGGACTTTGCGTGGGTTTGACAGGTTCCTCGTGCCTGGAGCAGCTTTGTTGCAGTTGGAATGTGGGCAGGAACTGTGCTCAAGGGGAAATGGGGTATTTAGGCAGCAGCAGGAGGTTCAGTGTTTGCCTCTCAAGCATTTCAAACTCAGACATTTCTCCTGCTACCGCAGCTGACTGCTTCCCAAACTTGTGACAAGGAAACAAAATTCCTTGAGGCTCCTCGGAGCCAACAGGAAATGCTTCTGGATTTGGATTCCAACATGACTCAGTTCAGAGATTACAAATTAGCCCAGCAGCTCCACTGCAAGTGAGGAGTCAAAAAAAACAAGGCAGGAGGAATGTAGGAGATGAGGAATCATCCCTAAAAACATTTGGAAAAGTATTTACATAGCATATAAAAGGTGCTGCTGCTCACAGCAACGTTCCACTGACCACTTTTTGTTTTCAGAAATTGTATTTATTCCACCCCACTGCGGGTAAGAACAATCTCTGCCTGGGTGTTGTGTTGGGCTGTGTCCTGGAGGCTTTGTGGTTCATCCCTGGCTGCTCTTCCTGGGATTTCTACACTTTGGAGGTCTTGGTAGTTCCCTTTTAGGGAGGTGTTGTCATTCTCCTGGGATTTGCAGTCAAACACAAGAGGTTACATGCCCAAAATTAAATAGAAAAATGACTTAGCAATTAGTCACTGCATTGTAACGTTTCTTTTTCTCTTGTACCTCTAAGTCTAAATCATCCAGAGCACAAACAAATAAACCCCCTTAGCAGCAGAAAGACAAATAAGTCTGTTGATACAATGGTGTTTATTCAGACTAAAAGAGCTTAGAGAGGGATGCATTCCACAGGACCATTTTTGGAAGGTGCAATAATTTCAATTCCTCATTTGTACCGCCAAAAAAAAAAAAAAAAAAGAAAATCATTAGAAAGAACTGGGTTTGCAAAGTTTTAACCACAGGGAAACTGCTACAGCCCTGAACTTTCTGCATCATTAATTCTAGAAAAAGTTGTACAAAAGGCTGCTATAAAAATACTTTGTTACAGGTCCTATTCTGAGACAGTGTGATCCCTAAAAACACTGAATGTTATCAGGTAACACTGACTGACACACTACTGCAACCTTACTGAGAGGATCAGGCCCAGCAGTTCTCCCAAATCCTCCCGGGATGGTGGTTTTTTGGAATGACTCGGTTGAAGCAGCTCCTCCTTTCCCTAAGAAGGCCCAAAATGCTGAGCTCTGAGCAGGCCCTGGGGAGCTCAGAACCTGTGGAGCCCCTGTGCCCCAGGCTCCAGGGAGGGGCTCTGCAGGGCCGTGGTGCCCACGTCGTAGCCCAGCTTGTGCAGATCTTTGGTCATCACGTTGAAGCAAACAGTCACAAAGCCTTGGGATCGCACCCTGGTCACTGGGACAGAGAGGATGGGGATGAATCCGGTTTAAAAGAGCCTTTGGGTCAGTTGTGGAGCAGTTTTTATCACCCAAAGGAGCTGCCAGGACTCACCTTCCCGTCCTTCTCCCTGTGCCACCACTCTGGGGTCGGTGAACTCCGGGCGTCTCCCTGTGAACCAGCTTGGAGAAGAAAATACAAACCAATGAACTGGGTGGCTGAGATTGATCCAGATCATGATCTGCACATCAGGGGGGAGTTAATGACACTGCCAGGAGGGTTTTGAAGCCTGACTCACTTTATTGATCCACTTCAATCAAAGGTAAGTTTTGCCTTAAGGAAAAAAAAAAAGCGACTAATTTCATACAGCTTTTGTTAAATCCAGGGTTTTTTTCTAGGCCAGAAAAATTTTTCTGTGGCAAAGATATTGTTGAAAAATTCCACTTGATCACCCAGAGAGGCTTGGAGGCCTTGAATACATGCAAAAAGTATGGAATGGAAGTAGTTTTTTCATGGGTTTTCTCTTACTGGGGCTGTCCCTTCAGAACAGCCCCAAAAAGATTGAGGCAGGAATTCAGAATTTTAGCAGGTAATTAATAAATTTGCAGAAAGCTTTTAAAAAAGACCCAGCCACCTGAAAATGTGATTTTCCCTACAGAACACAAACCTGCTGGGTTATGGCACAGAGCAGTCACAGCTCTGCACCACCCAGTAGCTGCAAATGCCTCTGTGGCTAAGGGCAAGAGGGACTTTAATGAAGTAAAGTCATTAATTATTACCTTGTGAACTGCTGCAGCATCGAGGTGGACTCTGGGACAAACATAGCAATGGTCCTTTTGTGCCTGAAACAAAGAGGAGAGCGCCAGAACTTCAGGAATGAACAAACAGCAAGATTTTTCAGTTTATGAAGGCACAGAATTCCTGACACATCAGAGCACTGCTCATCTCCAGGCACTTTCCCTTCACACAGGAAGGGTTTGTTTGCACAGGAACATCGGATCTTCCTCCACTCCCAGTGGTGGCAAGGAGAACTTACTGTGTGCTTAGGGTGATGGGGGAGAGGTGAGGAACTGTGGGTTTCTCACAGGCCAGTTTGGGCTCTAGAGGATTAGCAAAACTGAGCTGCTGATGAAAGAGCTCTGCTAGAAAATTTCTGTGCTGACCTGACAGGGCATGATGAGGAGACAGGGGAGCTGGTTTTGTTTCTGAAACAACAAAATAACTGAACAAGGCTCTGTTTCAGTCCAGGCTGGCACTCACCTCCCTGGCACGAAGGGCACGTGCACAGCTCCGTACCCTCGGACAACGTCGTGCCCAAAGAAGTCAGGCCCGTAGACACTCAGCACAATCTGTGGCCCTGCAGGGAAATGGGGCTGAGAGGGGTCTGGCCCCAGGGCTGGACCCCCCCCAACCCCAGCACTCACAGCCAAAAGGGTTGGTGCTCTTGAAGGTGATGTCGATGGGGAAGTTCCAGACGAGCGTGGTGGGGGAGACGCTGCTCTTGGAGGTGATCTGGGAGATTCCTTCCTCCAGACCCTGCAGGGAACGCGGGGTGAGCCTGGGGCTGGGCTGGCTGGGGACAGGGGGGCACAGGGAGGGTCTGCCAGGGTGAGGACAGGGGGGCACAGGGGCTGTACCGCCGTGGGGACCCAGTCCTGGCCGTAGACGAAGGAAAACTTGCAGTAGAGGTCATCGAATCCCGGGAACTGCGGGAGAGAGAGAGAGAGAATTCACTGGGAATTCCAGGGAGTGAGGCTCTGCCCAAGTCAGGGTGCTGAGGGCAGTCCGGGCCAGCGAGACTGGGACAGACAGGCTGAAACTGGGATGGATGCGGGGTGGGGCTGAGGCTGAGCTGGGTCAGAGGGTGCTGAAGCCAGGGTGGGTTCGGGGGGCTGGGAACAGGCTGGGTTAGGGGGTTGACACTGGGATGGGTCAAAGGAATGAAGCCCGGCTGAATTTGGGGGAGGCTGAGACAGGGCTGAGTTACGGGGGATGAAGCCAGTTTATGAGGGGCTGAGGGTGTGCAGGGTCGAGGGGGATGAGGACGGGTTGAGTTTGGGGGCTGAGGCCGGCCAGGCTCAGGGGGTGCAGATTCTCATCCCGCGCGGGCGGACGCAGCACCGAGACCGAAGCCGGGCTGCTCTGCCGGGGCCGCGCGGTCCGGGCTGGGAGCAATCCCCCCAACCCTCCGGGGTGTTCCCGGGGTGTCCCGGGGTCCCACGCACCTCCCCGCTCTCGATCTCGCCGCTCACGGCCAGCAGGAACACGCTGGGCGCCGCCATGGCGGGCACGCCGGTTGCCGTGGCGACGGACGGGGCGGCGCAGGGCACAAACTTCCCCGGCGCCGCGCTGCGCTTCGCTTCTCTTTTCGGGGCTCCCGATTCCCAAAATCGCCCCAAAACGCGGCCACCCCACTCCCGGCACCCCCGGAACCCCCGGCAGCCCCGGCAGCCCCGGCACGGGTGTCTCCGGGCGGGTCCTGCCCGCTCCCCTGAACCGCTGAGCCCGCCCGGCGCTGCCCCGTTATCCTCGCACCGCCACGTGTGCAGAACTTTATTTATTATTTAATATCAGCCTAAAGCAGCCCCAAGCGGGGACTCGGCCTCCCCAGGGGATGAAGGCTGCCGGACTTCAAGGCCAAGGCTCGCAGGGCTGCCCCGGGCGGGCTCGCCGGGGTGTCTGAGCAGGGCAGGAGCCGGGCGGGATGATGCCGGTGGGACCCTTCAGCTCAGGATATTCCCGATCCTGCGGCTCCGTGTGGCCAGGCCATGGCCGCTAGATGATGCTGCCGGCCGAGCTGAGAGCGGCTCCGGCTGCCGGGCAAGGCCCAGAGCCAGGAGGTGTTTCCAGGGAGAAGGAGGGAGATGGTGGATTTTGTGGTCCATGAGGAGAGGGGCTCTCAGTGCCCGCAGCCCGGCGCCATCGGCAGAGCCGCCCTCACAGCGCGGGGTCCGCGTGGGGCTGGGAAAAGCGGCAAACAGCGCGGTGCTGATTTAATTAGCCCGCTCTAATTAGAAGGAAAGGGTGAGTTTGGTGTGTAAATGAGGAGGACGGGCGTGCTGAGGCTTTGCAAGAGCTGAAACGTGCTGACGGTGACTTGTTTCCGCACGGGGACCGCGCTGTGACCGTGCTGGGTTGGTGACACGGTGCTGGGTTAATGACACGGTGCTGGGCTGGTCACACGGTGTAGGGATAGTGACACTGTGCAGGGTTTGTGATACTGTGCTGGGCTGATGACACTGTGCTGGGTTGGTGATACTGTGCTGGGTTGGTGTGATACTGTGCTAGGTTGGTGACACGGTGCTGGGCTGGTGACACGGTGCAGGGTTGGTAGCGCAGTGCAGGGTTGGTGACACCATGCAGGGTTGGTGACACCGTGCTGGGCTGGTGACACAGTGCAGGGCTAGTGACATGATGCTGGGCTGGTGATACTGTGCTAGGTTGGTGACACTGTGCTAGGCTGGTGACACTGTGCTGGGCTGGTGACACGGTGCTGGGTTGGTGACATGATGCTGGGCTGGTGACACAGTGCTGGGCTAGTGACCTGATGCTGGGCTNGCTGGGCTGGTGACACAGTGCAGGGCTAGTGACATGATGCTGGGCTGGTGACACAGTGCAGGGCTAGTGACATGATGCTGGGCTGGTGACACAGTGCTGGCCCACAGGGACTGCGGACGTGCCACTGCTCAAGCCAGAAATTTCTCTGCCCACACACACGTCAGTGCCACGGAGACTCCCCAGCTTGGCCACCATCTGCTGTGGCTCATCCCTTCACCTCCTTCTCTCATCCCAGGCCACGATCCCCTCTCCGTGAGGAATCTGTGGGGTGGTTGGTTGCTGCCAGACGCTCTGGGGAAGGCTGGGAGGAGTGAAGCCTTTCCATATTTCAGGAGATGTGGTCTCGGTCGATACCTATTTCAGCTCGATTTTTCAGGCCAAAAAAATTTGGCCAAGAGAAGAATGGGACAGGAAAGCAGGAGGAATGGGAGGGAATGCCTGAAATGGTATCCTTTCTCCACAGCCCTTCAGAAATGCTTCAGGAAAAAGAATTCATTTGAACTGAAAGTTATCAGGGGCAGGAGGGGGGGAAGTAAAGGAGGTCTGGAGCAGCTGTCTGGAGCAGCTAGTGAGGCTGTTTAATTAACACTGCACTTGGCTACCGGCTTCCTTGGAGCCAATTTCAGGACATTTTTGTTGCCTGGCAGGTGATATACAGCTGCTGGAGGAGTTCTCTCAGCACTAGGAGACCTTCCCCATGGCAGAGAAATGGGAGGAGGGTTATTCAGCAGCCGTGAGTCATCTGTACCTGCCTCTGGAAGGACTCTGTCCCCTCCCAGCCATAACAAGACCTTTTATTCTTCCCTTCTTTGCATGCCACCCTTGTTTTAATTAGTTGTGTTTTTAATCTTTGTGAGCAGAGTGCAATCCCAAGCAAGGAAGTGTTTTTATCCTGCTGGAAAACTTAATTAATGCTCCGTCAGAGTTTGATTTCCAAGCATGATGAAGGTTGGTGGATGATGGCGACCCCATGGGTGCTATTTAGCGATGCTTCTGTTTCTCTTGGCTGTTTGAAACATCCTCCTCTTCTCCTGGGCTTGTCTCCATCCTGTGGTTTGTGATGGGACTCACGGGAAGCTTTCCAGGGGTGTTTGGGGCCACAGCCATCCTCACAGGGAGGAAGGACACGCTCCTGCTGATCACTGACTTGTCACCTCTTCCAGGTGCTGTGCCCAGGCTGGATCCCAGCTCCTGGAGAACGATTCCCAGTGTCCCTTAAGCACTGACCTCTGTGCTGGAGGCATGTCAAACAGCTGAGGGAATTATATTTGCCTCATTCCCAGGAAGAGCAAAGGGCTGGAAAAATCCAAACTACTTGGAGCTCTGTCACTGGGAGCTTCTGAATCAAACCCAGGCACCGTGAGCTGCCCAAGCTGCTTGGCTCCGGGTCCAGGGGCTCCCAGGGAGGCTGGAGAGTGGTGGTAAGCCCTTTCCCTATGTTTCCCCTGGGACTGCCTCTGGATGAGCCCTGAGGAGTCAGGGAGCAGGCAGGGGCTCTCCTCCTCCTGGGCAAAGCTGCCAGGCAGCAGTGCCAGCAGGGGTTACCTGTGGGATATTTGTCCTGCCCATCTCCCCAGCTCTGGGCTCATCCACTGTAATTACAGTAGGAGCACTAGATCCCTGGAAAAGAGAGTGGATCGACATCCCATGCTGCAGGGAGGGAGCAGGAGCAGGTCCTTTGTCTCCAGCACCTACCACAGCAGCCCCGGGGCTGATCCATCGCTGCCGACTGGTGCTGGGGGAAGGCGGGACAGACACCAACAACACAGTGGCACAGCACAAAAGTTTATTTTGAACCTCAAATATTTATGATCAACACCTGGTAAATGGCCAGTGAAATCCATTTTATGGTGTCATTAATCTGCAATAAACCGTTTGTATTTTTAGAGTTGTTTGCACAACGTTGACTCATCCCTGCCTGCGAGGAGGCTGCAGGGAGCTTCCCTGCCCTTTGTCTTCCCTGCCTTTTGCTCCTGTTGCTCAAATCAAACAGGGAAGGAATGGCATCTCACAGCAGCACACAGAGGGGGGTATTCCTGCTGTAATTTCTGCTGCTACATTTATCTGGAGATGGAGTGTGGTGGGAAGGTACCTGCGTGAAGCCGGGGGTGGGTTATGTGTTACATGTCTGAATCCCAGAATGGTTTGTGTTGGAAAGGACCTTAAAGCTCATCCCATTCCACCCCCTGCTGTGGGCAGGGACACCTTCCACTATCCCAGGTTGCTGTCCGACCTGTCCTTGGCCACTTCCAGGGATGATCCCTGTGTCCATGTGGCCGCCAGCCCCATGCCAGGGGCCCTGCTGGGTATGGACTCCGTTGCTGCCAAGGAGCTCTGAAGTGCCTGGTCATCCCTGAAGAATTAATTTGTATTGGAACTCGTTATCATTGGTGAGATTTCTTTTGGTTAATGAGCAAAATTAATTAGTGCCTCCATCTGAGCTAGTCAGAATAAATTGGCATGGAGTGAGGGAGAGGGAGAGGGTGAGGAGGACCTGGGGAGATGGTGCCCAGCGGGGCAATTGGATTTTATAAGGACTTAAGGAATAAAAGCAGGGAGAAGAGGGCAGAGTAAACAAGCTCCTCCTGCCAGGCATGGAGCCCTCCTGTTTGTTGTCCATCAGTGACTGCATTTTTTGGGGATAACTCAGGTAGGAACGCTATTTTCCATGCATCCAACAGACCCTGGAGATGTGGCCACAGGCCCTCGGCAGCTTGTGCCTCCACATGGGGCAAAGCAGAATCAGAATAAGCTGCTACCAGGGGATTTCAATCAAATATTCAAATCATTAATCTGGTTCTTCCCTGAGGTGTGGTTTAATGAGGGTTGTTGGCATTTTCTCCCTTTCATTGTGAACAGATTTATTTTTCACTGCATAGTCCAGAACCCACAGCTGGAAAAAAACAACCCAACGCTAACCCACAAGTGAGGGACACAAGTGAAGGGTCCTGGCATGAGGAGAAGCCCAAGGTGGGTATGGAACATTCCTGGTGACATCCCTGCATCAATGCATGCCAGGGAATTGTGGAATGGAATTACAGAATATCCTGAGTCAGAAGGGACCCACTGGATCATCGAGTAATGCCAAAATCTGCACATCCCTCATCCTGAGCAGCCCCTCAGCACCTTCCCAGCCTCCAGAGAGGGGCTGACCCCATAGAAAGGGCTAAAACAAGCCTGTGGCAGCACCATAATGCTGGAAGAGGATGGAGCACCCACCTGGTGTGAGCTGGAGTTATTCCAGGGGCACAGCGGGGTTCCAGCAGAGAGACACGAGCTGCTCAAAACCCAAAGAGCCGCAGAGAATTCAGCCCCTGTGGCTCTGTCTGGCTGTGCTAAAATTCCTAATTAAGCCCCCCTCGTCTGGAGGATGAGGTGGCCCCAGCCATTAAAACCCAGCCATGGCTTGAAAACTTAATAGGGGAAATTTAATGGATGAAGTCAATTGAATTATTCATCCCCAGAAAGCTTGTACAAATATCAAATGCTTATTAGCATTCATGCAACCTGTATGATCTCACAGCTCTGACAGATTAAGGTTGGGGCTAATTGCACCCAGGATGGCGTCAGATTTGGTGGTTGGTATTTTTTTAAAGCTTTTTTTCCCTCCCCAGCATGACAAAGAGAATTTCAGATCGATGCCATCTGAGATTTACCCTTGAAGCAGAAGCCCCTGTGATGGTTTCCTTCCTCAGCATGGTGGTTTTTAATCCCTGTTTGATTCGTGCTCCTCAAAGGGTGCCGAGGTGGCTCTGGGCCAGCCCAGATGGAAACAGTGCCCATCCCTGCGGGCTGTGGGTTTGCTGGAATGGACAGTGGTGGGACAGAGTCTGGCTGATAAATGGACGGGACTGAATGGCCATTAAAAATGCAAAATAGAAATCGATCCAATTAAATAATCATGAGCCGGTGCTTTTCGCTTCCGATTTTAAGCAAGGCTTGCAGACAGCCCAGGGGGAAATCGCTTAATGCTGCAGAGATTTAATCAACAAAATTAACACTGGCTGATGTTAAATAGTTTCTCTGGTGATGGCCAGGTTTGGGGATGCAGCTCGGGGGGTTTTGCACCTGCACATCCAGGTGAGTGTCCCCAAAAGAGGCAGCAGGGAGCAATCCATGGTCACTCTCTGCTCTTGGAAAATTCAGTCGGAGCTTGATTCGCCCCATGCTGCCAGGATGTTCCTGCAGGCTCATGGATGGGGTTCCTTTGGGTCCTGATGAGCTCTGGGGGGTTTGGGAAGGTGTGGCTTTGTCAGAGGGTGGGAGGCCGGGCAGAGCCAGAACCAGGAGCAAATATCCAAACTCATTCCTGATGCTGCCATGGCCTCAAGCCCTTCCAAATTGTCCTACACCTACATCTCTCCGTCACCACCATCAGCCACCAACCCCATGGTGAGAGGCTTTTCCCCCTGAAGGGAATTCAGGCCTTTTCCAGCAAAGCTAAATAATCCCAGCAGTAAATGACACCCTGAGTGCCCCTTATGCCGAGGGACACCCCGAGCATCCCACACACTCCAGGAAGGATTCAGCCTGGAGCAGAGGGATTCACCTCCCCTCCTTAAACTGCAGCAAACGGAGTTTGCCATCCTCCCCAAAGCACTGTTAATCATGGGTTTTATGGCACTTTTCTGGAATTCCTTGCTATCCTGCTGAGACAGAATCATTATTTACAATAATTCTAAATCACTCTTAATTACAGCGGCGCAGGTGCTCCTCGGAAGCAGCCGGCACGGGGCTGGATCAGCATATGGAGAGTCTTGGGCAAGGTGAGGGATTCTCTGAGCTCAGTTGGAGGTGGGGGAAGCCTCAAACTCCAGCAGGGATGGGTCACACCTGGGGGCTGCAGCTTTGAGAGGTTGAGAGCAGAGAGGTTTCAGGGAATGCCGAGCTCTGGGAGCGGGAGGGACGCCTGGGGCTCCCCCCGCTGCGGCACAAAGGGAGGCCACGCTTCCAGTTTATACAGTTTAATAGATGTGAAACAAGATACATTTCCTTTGGAGTAATGGATGCATTGATAACAGAAGATAAATGTGAATGCATAAATATGAGGCGGCACGGAAGGAACCAAACGGAAACGACTGGATGGGTTTTATCCCCCCCTGCATGTCCGGGCTGCTGCCACGGGCTCCTTCCTGCTCCTATTTCCCATGGCCAAGCTGCGCAGTGGACACAGGGCCTGCAGGAGGGGTGGGGAAGGGGCAGGGACCAGAATCTAGAAAGGAAAAATCAACCCCAAAAGCTGCAAAAAAAAAAAACCCCAGTGGTGTTAAAAGGTGACCTGGATTCCTCTAGAGGCTTCTGGAAGGGCCTTGGGAAGGGAATGTGTCCAGGCGTGGGTGCAGGGATGGGGAGGGAAGCACAGGGAGTGCAAACTGCCCTGAGGGGTCAGAGTTGTTCTGCCACGAGGAGGACAAATCATCACCTTAAATGCTCACAAAGAACGTCACCTACGACAGCTCTTTACACCTTTACACACTGTATCAATAATTTACTTAGAACTGCAGTAAACAAAATACATTTCTTAAATAATTTACTATTTATTTGTTCAGTTTCTTTTTTTTTTTTAATCTCTCTGTAAATGTCGTTTTTTTTCCTTTTTTTCATTAGTTTCTTCTCTTTATAACACAAGAAACCGTCTTTGTGCACGTTAGTTCAGATTATTGCAACGTTTAACCTGAATTTCAGTTAAAAAGAAAGGGGGGGACGAAAAAAAGCAACAGGACAGTTAGACAGACAAGAAGAATGAATAACTTATTATTGCACTGGCTACAATTCAGTAGTGATTTGGTTTTTTGTCTGTAATTAGGACAACCTCTAAAGTACAAAGGAAAAATGAGCGAGATGTCAGAAGCATCAGCTGTGAGAAGAAGCTGGCAGGGTCATGGTGGAGGGAAGGAAGGGAAGTGAGGAAACAGGAGAAACATTTGGAAAATGGCTGGAATAATTAATTCCACAAAAAACCCAAGGAAACACCACCCATGTAATGCAAAAAACAGCATCTCTGTTTCCCTATAAAAATATGTGCATTATGAAGAGAGAGTTTTTGGGGGTCTATTTTTTTTTTTTGTTTGTTTGTTTCCTCATTTTGTAGCTCACAAATACAGGATTTCTATTTATAGAACTGCTGATATATGGACAATATCCAGCTCCCGGGCACTCTGGTGTAACGTGACAGCTCGAAAAGGTGCCTTGGGAAAAGTTGAGTATCTTAAAAAAAAAAACCAAAACAACAAAACCAAAAACCAAACCCAACAAAACAACAAAACCCCAAGAGAATCCCCCCAAATCCCAACCGCCACCACCTTGGACCCGAATCAATGTGATCAAGGCCACGGAGGGAGGTGGGAGGAACGAAGCCACCCCTGCATCAACTCCACCTTCCCCTTAGAAAAGAAACCCCAAAACCTCTTGCCAAATCCACTCCCCCACCCCAAAAAACCCATCCTCAGTTTCGTCCAGCCGTTCATTTGGTTTCTTTTTCATGTTTTCGTGTGTGTGTGTGTGTCTCTGTGGGTGTGTGTGTGTGTGTGGTTTTTTTTGCAAACTTCCACAGCGCTTCCCAGCGAGTGACCACAGCGAGGGGACGGCCCCGGTGACGGCCACCCCCGCCCCCGGGGTGTCCTCGCTTTGGAACCCCCACACTGGTGACAAAGCCCTTGAGACCCCCCCATTCCCCCGGCCCAGCAGCTATACTGGGTCATCCGTGCCTTCTTCTGTGGCAACAGTCACGGGGCCCAAGTCCTGCTTCCGCAGGGGGCTCTTGGCAGTGCCCAGCAGCTCTTTGCTCCTCTCGCCGTTGCTCCGCTGAGTTTTTAAGTGATCTGGCTTTTTCGGCTCAGTGTCCGGCCGCGAGTCCGCGGAGGCCGGCGTGGACTGCCCGCTGTCCAGCAGCTCTGAGAGGCTGCTCAAGGAGCCGCCGTCCAGCTGCTCGAAGGAGAAGTTGGGGATGCTGAGGTGCTCCCCGCGGCACGGGGGCTGGCTCTCCGCGAGCTCCAGGGATTCTCGGTAGGCCGGGAACTCGCAGGACGGGGTCCTCCTCCGCAGCAGGGTGTTCTCGGAGGGTTTGGTGCGCGGGGCCGCCCCGCTGTCATCCTCCATGGGAGGATCTATAGAAATGCAGGGTGGGCTCATCTTCTTCTTCCTCCGGGCTCCGTGGATGTAGTCGGCCTCCGGCTGGACGTGGGCAGGAGGCCGCTGCTTGTCCTCGGCGGGGTCCTGGAAGCCGCAGTCCGAGGCACCGCCGGAGGGACAGATCTCGATGGAATGGCGCCGCTGCTCGTCGGCCCAGCTGGGCTTGCTGAGGAAGCCCTTGGTGTCGGTGCTGTAGAACTTCTTCAAGTCCTTCTCCTTGCGGGAGAGGCTGCTTGTGCTGCAGTTCTTGAGGGGCACGGGGGACGGGGCTGGCGAGGTGAAGGGCGACGTGGAGCGGCTGCCGGGGTCCGAGTGCTCCTCTGCCCAGTCTTTGGCCGAGCTGTTGATGTGCCGAACCTCCTCGTCAGCCAGGTCCGAGGGCTCGCCCTGGCAGCCCTCGGGGCCGGAGGGGCTGGCAGGGCTGGGTGGCCGGCTGGGAATGCCATGCTGGCCACACGTGTGCTTCCGTGCCAGGGGGCTGAGGGGCCGGTGAGGGGAGGATGGGGGTGAGCGTGGAGGGGTGGCCGAGAGGGGGGAATGGAGAGGGCTGGGGGTGAGGGTGCTCTGGGGTTGCTTTGCAGATGGCTGGGGCTCTCCAGGCTCTGCTTGCAGGCTTTCCTTGCGCTCCTGAGTCTGTCCGTCCACCGAGTCCGTCCGAACAGCCTCCTGCAAGGGGAGAAGAGAGAGGTGGGGTGAGAGCCTGGGGGTGTGCTGGGCAGCAGCACTTCCAGTGATGGACACAGAATTAGAGAACCACACTGTGTTGGAAGGGGCCTGAAAGCTCATCTCCTTCCACACCCTGCCATGGGCACCTTCTACCAGTTCAGGCTGCCCCAAGCCTTGTCCAGCCTGGCCTGGGACATTCCCAGGGATGGGGAGCCCACGTTGGTGGGTCTAACACACCCCACCTCATTCCTCATTCCCCATCGTGCCAGTCCTGTCAAACCCTCCCGTACATGAGGATAAACTTCTGCTGGCAGGAGCCTTCGTATTCAGGGCTGGCATCTGCTGGGCCTTGGTCTTGCTCCAGCCCCAAATCCTGAGCCAGCACAACCCATCACAGTGTAGGGCTCCCTGGAGGCTTCTCCCAGCACTGGTAAAATGGATTTGGGCACCTTCTCTCCATGCTTTAGCTCTTATTTCCTGGAATAGCACAGCCACGAAGATGAAGGTAGGGAAAAAGGGCCTTCCCACATGTCCTTTGCTGGGACAGGAGTATATTAAAATTGACGGCACATTTTGTTCTAAAACAGGAACTCTCCTCTTACCTCCAACCAATGAAACCCAAGGGAGGACTGGGAAAGAAGGCAAGGAAGTGGGTGACAACACAGGAGTTACCTCAGGATGCTTTTGGCCTCTCACCTGTCTGCAGAGCAGCTTGTTGAGAGCAGGAGACCGGGGGGAGCCATGGGGAGGAAGGACCTTCCAGCGGTGCCGCCCTTCGTGGCCGGGGGACCGCGGGGCCAGCGGCAGCGACTCCGTGGGCACCCTCAGCGAGGAACTCGTCCCCACGGGCTGGGAGCGGATGGAGGTAATGGATCCTAGGGCAGGACAGAGGGAGCAGTCAGTGCTTGGCCTGCGGGCTCTCAAGGTTTGAGGCAAAAGCTTTAAGAGGGGAGTAAACAAAGGAGGGAGAAGGAAAGACCTGCTGGGCCCGGCTGAAATGCCAAATGTCAGTGTAACCCTCGGGCGATGCTGCGATTAAAAACCCTCGTCTTGCCTCGTGCCTTGAACCTCAGCAGCACGGCAGGGAGGTTGGGGTGGCTGGGCAGGGTCAGGAGTTGGTCTCTGAGCCTTGTGGGTCCCTTCTAACTCAGGATATTCTACACCTTCTCTGGGAGCAGACACTGGCCAGGGCAGTTCTCCCACCCACCACTGCCCAGCCACCACCAGCGCTGGCCCCAAGGCTCAGTGTGGTCCCACCAGGAGCTCGGAGCCTGTTCCATGAGCTTTGGGCAGGCTGGATTCTCTCTCTTCCCAAAGCCTCCCAGGCTGGGTCTGAAGTCAGTCCCTCCTCTCCAGCCCCTCCGTGGTGCTGCTTTACTGCACTTGGGAGCTGTCTGAGAGATCTCCTGCTTCTCTGGTGCTTTGGCTGCAGGATTTATTGTCCTCATTAGTTTGAAACCCAGCGTCTGTTCCTGCACTGCTGCCCCACTCCGTGTTAAAAACACCGTTATCCATCACTCCAAGAGATCTCACCCAAGGGTCAGGGAACTTGAACCTCTGACAAAAGCCATCCAGACACATTGCAGTTTCATTTCACAGACAGATTTGTTGGTGGGGAGAAAGAAAAGTGAGTGTTTAATAATTTTTCTTTTGGAGCTTTTCTCCAGAACACCACAGAAGGAATTCTCATCCCCACCCCACTTCTCCCCATTTGTTTTTTTTTTTGGGCTCTCCTAGATCCAGAGTTTCAGGCTAAGCCTGTGCTGTTCATGTGCTATTCCAGGCTTTATAAAATGCTTTTTATGATGCAGAAAAACTCTGTCATAAAGTCTGTCACAAACATGGTCATAAAATCCAGACCCTATGCTCTACTCCCTGTCCTCAGTTGGAATTTCCTCCTGTTGGAAACTTTCCATCGAGCTCTCACATAGAAAACCTAAACCCCCTCCTAACTGGATGCTCAGGAACACTGAAAATCTCTGGAGCTGGATATTTTTTTTCTCTTGTTTTTCTAGGAAATAAGGAAACTGCATCTAAGCCCAAAATATCCTGAGATCTGCTTATCCCACAAGGTTTTCCCTGGGTGGTCGGTGGAGTATCGGGAGAAGATCAGGCATCCTGAAGCCTATGGAAACACATGGCTCCATGGGCTCAGTTTTACCAGGATATAATTTATAGAACTGTGACTTGAAGCAGAGTTTGGGCAGCTCAGCAGCAGCACAGCTCGGGGTGCTGCTGGTTTTCCCAGCAGGTAAGAAGTCATATCCATCATATCCATCATATCCATCATATCCATCATATCCATCCCTCCAGTGCTCTTGGAGAGAAATGTGGGAAACATCAGACAATTCTTGGTGGGTTCTACCCAGCCCTGCCAGCATCACAGCAGTTTTATTGGATATAAATTCTGCTTTACAGCCACTCCAGGGATGAAAAGCAGCCCCGGGAGGCTGCCCGTGAAACTCAACCTCTGTTTTCTTTCCTTCGCCAGGAATTTGCAGGTGAACAATAACAAACACTGAGCAGAGAACATGACCTGGCTCCCAGAGTCTGAACAAACACAGAGTTCCTTCTCCCAAGGAAATCAGAGCGAATCAGGCTTTGCAAACCCACTGAGCAGTTCTTGCATTTCAAACCGCACCGGATCAAAGGAGACCAGGCCGGGAGAAGATCTTGGGAGCCACTCCAGGAGCACGGGTGCTTTTAGGGAGGCAGAGATTGTGTTTCGTATCGATTTCCCATCAAACCAGCTCGACAAAAGAGACAGGAAAGCATTTTCAGGGAAATGTACTCAGATGCAGTGAGTGGCCCCTCAAAAGCTCCGTGCACTCGTGATTCCCAGATTACGGGGTCTCTCCATGGGGTCTGTCCATGGCATTCATTACAGGGCCAGGCTCAGGGAGAGCCAGAGAGTGGTTTCTAATCTTTCTGCTCCCTAAGAAACTCCTGCAGCTCTGAACTCCATGTGTGGTGCTAAAGGCACTGCCCTGAGGCTGCAGCCTGCCTGGAACCACGAGGAGCCGTGCCTGGAAGCGATCCCGACTCCGGCTTTTATTCCCGGGGATGTTATTGATCCGCAGGCAGGATTCAGAGGGGATGCCCAGCTGCCTTCCCCTCAGCTAACAGCCTGTACCCTGTGCCTCCAGCACTGCTCGGGAGCCTCGCTTCTCCCCAGCCATCTGAGCCACCAGCGTGCTCCTGGGAAAGCGATGGAAACGTGGAATTGTGCACAGCGTGGGGAACGTTCGCTGCGCTGATGGAATCAAATCGGAGCAAGGCCTGCTCAGGCCACGTTTGGGTTGGCTGCTCCCCACTGAACCCACCATGTGCAGCTGCTGTCCCATGGTTGTAATCATGGAATGTGAAGATTGGAAAAGACCATCAAATCCAACCATTAACCCGGCACTGCCAAGGGCCAGCCCACGTCCCCAAGTGCCACATCCACACAGGTTTTGAACTCCTCCAGGGATGGTGACTCCACCACTGCCCTGGGAGCCTGTTCTGATCCCTGACCACCCTTCCAGGGGAGAAATTTTTCCTAATATCCAATATAAACCTCCCCTGGCAGAATTTGAGGCTGTTCCCTCTCCCCCTGTCCCTGTTCCCTGGGAGCAGAGCCCGATCCCCCTGCTGTCCCCTCCTGTCAGGGAGCTGTGCAGAGCCACAAGGTCCCCCCTGAGCCTCCTTTTCTCCAGGCTGAGCCCCTTCCCCAGCTCCCTCAGCCTCTCCTGGCGCTCCAGCCCCATTCCCTGGTCACACTCCAGCCCCTCTTGTCACGAGGAGGCCCAAACTTCATCCCAGAGCAGAGGAATCCCCAGGGACGGTACCTCTTTGGGCTTTGCAGGGATAGGTTTCCATCTCCACCTCGTGCAGGGGGAAGGGGGCCTTTGCAGGAGTCACGGGCCGGAACATGTAGCTGTCGTTGGGCAGGGAGTGCATGCGGGACACGGAGATCTTGCGCACGGTCAGCAGGTTCTGGCAATCCTGGGGCCTCAGGGAGGCTGCGCTGCCCTGCAGAGCGAGGAGAGAGGGACACGGGGTCACCCCAGAGGGGGATTTACAGGCAGCTCCTTTCCCTTTTTGCTTCCAAACCTGGTGCAGGTGTTCCCATTGGGATCTTACCCCCCGGGACAGCGGAGTTGTGCTGAGGGGAGAGCTCAGGGTGCTGCTGGAATAAAGGGAGGCCTCAGTGACCCACAGAGAGGGAGGAAAGGCCAGGAAAATGGGGCCTGCCTGTTAAAAACACGAGAAAAGCAGCGTTTCTCGCATTGTCCTCATCTGGTGCTCCAGGGAGATGCTTTCAGGAGGCCTGAGGGTGATGTCCCCCTCCTCAGACAGAGGACAGGGGGGCCAAACCAAGTCCTTCTGTGTACCCACGTGTTACCTCCCCAAAATATGCTCACAGGGCAGACATTTAAACACGTGGACACCACTGCAAACCCTGAGGCCTCTCTCCTACAACCCGGAGCATTTTGGGCACCACTGACCTCTGAAGAAGGAGGCGGTGGCAGGGAGGGTGGGGGTGTGGAGCCTCTTTCAGGGCACAAAAAGGGTTTTTCTTTGCTGTCCCTGAAGTGGGTCTGGTTGGAAGTGCCCACACGGAGCACACCACAAACCTTAAATCTGACCCTTCTCAGGCACCTCGCAGCAAATCCACCCTGGGGGTCTAAAGAAGCTTTAGGGACACAAACGATGTCCCTGAGGTGCTGGTGAGAGGTGATGCCATGACTCCATGGGGAGCAGGAGCCCTCAGGCCAGGCCCCGCAGCCTGCCTGGACACATTCCCCTCCCAGTTTCCCCTTTTATCTAAAACACAGCGAATCCCTCTGCTTTTCCTTTAGTGTCAGCCTCCCAGTGACTGATTGAAAACATTTTCCCAGCTGCATGTCTTAAATTAAATGTATTTTGCTTTGCTGTGCGGGGTTGTCAGCAAAACCTGGCCCTGAGATCCCTCAGGTTCGGAGCTCACCAAGGATCTGATTCAATCTGTTTTTTTTCCCCTCGTATTTCTGCCTTAGAAATGCCTCTCCTCAGCTCCCTGAAGCCACACACCCCAAGATGGATTACTCCATGCTTTTACCCCGTGGAGCTTGGCTGGGAAGGAGGGGGCATCCAGCTCTGCCAAGCGTGGCTGTGCCCAGGAGCCCTCCGGGTGCCACCTGGGGCTCTCAGCTGATGAATTAAAGCCTCAGCAGCCGGTGCCAGCTGGTCACTGGCCATCCCAGCTCATCAGCTCCAGCAGCACGGCATCACCTGAGCTGGGGGCAGCCCGGGGCTTGTTCAGAGCCCGGAGCCACAGCGAGAACAAAGGGGCTCCCCCCACTCGCTCAGCACTTGAACAGAAGGATCTCAGGATTTGGCTCTTCAAGCTCACTTTGTCTCTGGCTGGAACAAATGAACAGAAAGCCCTTCTTGACATCAGCCACTTCAATTTTTAAGGGTTCGGCTGTTGAGCCCTGACTGAATTAGGGACGTGGGCAAATTTCAAATGAAAGAAGTGCTTGAAATGTGAGCCAAGGACGGGAAATTTGTTGGCTCCCACCGGGAGAGCTGCTCTGGACAGTGAGGATGGTTTGGAGACAGCACTGCTTGCTCCTCCTCCTTGCTGGGAGACACCTGCTGCACTCCAGAGTCTGATCCCATTCTCTGGAAATTGTGGGCATGTGGGGTGATCGGGAGGGTCTGAGCAGAGGGGGCTCCAGCCCTTCTGGTTTGCTGGGAATCTCCCTGGAGCAGCTCCTGAATCCACAGCTCTGGGGATTGCTGGAAGCCTGGGGTGTTGATCCCCTCCTGCCTCTGTTTCCTCAGTATCATAAACAAGTTCTTACAATAACAGCAGTAAAATCAAAGCTGGCACTGCTTTCTCCACAAAGAAAAGACTCTGCCTTTGAAGTCACACTGCTCACACACTGCCCTGCACACCAAATGCCCATTTTAAGGGTCTAAAAGGAGGATTTCACTCCTATCCCACATGGGGCTGGTTCCTCTGGGACACGCTGTTTTCCCAGCTGGAAAAGATAGAGGCTGGAAGGGTCGTGGCTGTGAAGGGACAGGTTTGGGACAGTTCAGGCACAGCCCCAAAGCACAACACTGCAATGGGTGGGACATCAGCCACCTCAGCCTGGTGGCCTGGGCTTTTGTGGGAAGGGGGCAGGATATAGTGGGAAGAGGAGCAGAAGGATGGGATGCTCTTCCCCCTCATCACCTCTCCCTAGGGAGTTTCCAGGATTAACAGGAGGCTCTGCCCGGCTCCTGATGTGCTTGGGAAATATTGGAAGATGAGGAGAACCCAAGGAGAATGGACTGTTTGCAATCCCAGTCTGTGTGAAAGGACCTGCCCTCTCTCCCCACAATTAGAAAAGCAACCTGTGCATTTCCCTGCAGGAATGTCTGTGAGAAACAACATACAAATAGCCAATTCCCCATTGCTGTGTAACCAAATCTCCTTTTCCTTGCCCTAATGGAGTCTGATAGATGTCACAAAAATCTAATTTAATGTAATTTAATCTCCAAGCCCCCACTGATTTCACGGTAGATTTA
Source organism: Rhipidura dahli (assembly GCA_013399225.1). Lineage (NCBI taxonomy): Eukaryota > Metazoa > Chordata > Aves > Passeriformes > Rhipiduridae > Rhipidura > Rhipidura dahli. The sequence goes on along the minus strand of VXAC01000707.1, from coordinate 35,646 downwards.
TTTGTGATCATGGTGACAAAGCAATTCCATGTTCACTCTTAATCACGGGCTGCTGACATGGGATGAGACAATTATCTCACGCCCTCCTTCCCCCTTGCACTTCTGATTGTTTTCCTAGAGGACTGATGGGAATCAGAGAGCTGGCAGTGTCTGGAAAAGCAACCCAGGAACCTCCAGTTTCTTGCTGAGGGGCTCTGATAATTCCCAAGTCATCCATGTGCTAAGCAGAGCCAGTGGGGAGCTTCAGGTTTACACCAGCACTGAATTGCTGGAGGATCCTCTGGAAACCCCCAAGTGGGATTAAAAAGAACCTGAGCAGTGTCCATGTGAAGGGAATTTATCCCATCCCGTGCTGGAGGTGCCAGGGCTCCCAGTGCCAGCATTCCCAGGATTTATGGCATTGCTCCCTGGTTCTGCTGCCCTGATAAATGACAAGGACTGGCTGGGACAGCAGGACAGGGAGCTGTGGTTATTATGGCTCTGAACTTAAAATCTACAACCTGGGAATGAAGTGGAGAGATGGACTTTCAACCCTCCCCCAGAAGAGCACTCAGGATAGCACTTCTAGCAGCCTCCACCTCCGGGAGCCCTGGGAGCTGACTCAGGGTGTGGGGTGGTGGTGACATCCCTGCTGTAGGGGGACTGGGACAGCTCCTTGTCTCCCATCCCTTTGGAATCTGCGTGGGATCTGCTGGCCAGGCTGGTGGGATCCATGCTCTCCCCACCTCAGCTCTGTGTGGGCTCTCACCAGGGCTTGGTGCTTCCCCTGCTCCTGGTTCCCGTGCAGCGCCCGGCTCTCGGGGGCCACGGCCCCGCCACGGCTCCCGCCGGCAGCGTTGGTTCCTCTGGACATCTCCAGCTCAATCTCAGCGTCCATCTCAGCATCCTCCTTGGCCTCCTTGTTGCTCTCCTCCAGGTGCTTCATCAGCACTGCCACCACCACGTTGACCAGGACGAACTGGGCGATGAGGACGAAGGTGACAAAGTAAACGGGGGAGATGACAGGCAGGTAACTGAGGCAGTGCTTGTCCTCCCGAGTGCATTCCCGGAGTGTGTCCTGCAGCAGGGAGGGACAGGGAAGGGATCAGTGGGGCTCTGCCTGGGCTCCAAACACCAAAGGAACACAAAGTGGGTACGGCTGAAATGGATAAAAGAAAATGGGGAGACCAGGGATGACATCGCCTACAAAGAGGGGAATGTGTTGCCCAGAAGTTGTGGATTTCCCATCTCTGGAGTGTCCCAGAGAGGCCAGGCTGGATGGGGCTTGGAGCAACCTGGGATAATGGGAGGTGTCCCTACCCATGGCAGGGGGTGGAATGGGATGAGCTTTAAGGTCCCTTCCAACCCAAACCATTCCATGATCCTGTGATCCCATGACACATCCCAAAGGCACAGGAGGCAGAGCACATGGTTACCCCCTGTCAGCCAAAAAAATTGAATCATTTTCCTTAAATATCATATCCAGGAATGAAGTTTCAGGCTGGGTGACACTTAGGACAAATCCCTGCTTGAAAACCCACCTGGCTTTTAAATGAGAAAGTCTCATTCTGATGTTTTAAGAGGAACCATTTTTATTTTCACCCAGAAGTCACCTACATCAATTTGCAAACCGCACCCACAGCTCTCTCTCTCTCTCGGAGGAGGAGGAGGAAGCACCCAGAGATTCACACACCTTCATGATGCCATTCCAGTTGTCCCCCGTGGACACCCTGAAGAGGGTGAGGAAGGCCATGCCGAAGTTGGTGAAGGTGGCGTGGCGGCTCAGGCCCTCGCAGGGATTCTCGTCGCTGCAATCTGCGTGACAGGGAATGAGCAGCAGGTCAGCCAAGCCCCGCTGGGTTACCCACAGCAGCCCCCAAAGCTGGGGGTGGCACCCCGAGCTGCGTGCCGTGGATCTGACATCCCGCTCAGGAGGGACAGGGAGGACAGCGGGGAAGTTGTTTTCAGCTGGAGAACACTGGGATAGGACACCAGGAGGTAGGGAAATGGTGGGGGTGGAATTTTCATCCCTGGAAGCGTTTGAGGCCAGGCTGGATGGGGCTTGGAGCAACCTGGGATAGCGGGAGGTATCCCTACCCATGGCAGGGGGTGGAATGGGATGAGCTCTAAGGTCCCTTCCAGCCCAAACCATTCCACGATCCTGTGATCCCATGACGCATCCCAAAGGCACAGGACGCCTTTGCACCCCATGGCACTGGTTGGGATTAAAAGTCCTTTTCAGCCCAAACTGTTCCATGGTTCCCTGAACTTATGATTTCTGTGATTTGCTTTTCTCCTGCTCTACAACCTCCTTTGTTTTCCTCTTGACTGTGCCCTTGCCCTGATGGTTTTTACAGGGTACATCCACCACGAGGGATATTTTCACTGAGATAAAGTGGAGCAATTTGACATTTTCCCCCCGAGAATTAATATCCTAATGAATGCAAATTGAACATATGAAATATCCATCTTCCCATAAAACACAGGCTCGTTAAATATCCATTAGGACAGGCAGCAATGGCTCTTGGTTGGGCATTGCACTCTTAGGTAATTATTTGAAGGTAAATTGGAAGGAAAAACAAAAACAAAAAAAAAAAAAATCCAAGAAAAACCCACAAATGACCAGTCCTGGAGGAGAGAGTGCTGATGGTTCTTGTGGCTGGCATGGACCCATCAGGGAAAAGGAGGGAATATTCCCATTAAATTGGGCTGGGAAGCAGAGTCCTGCCCCAGAGGAGTTCCCTGGGCTGGCATTGCCCAGGTGTGTGTGTGTGTGGAAACAGCAGAAGAGCCATTTTTCACCCCTTTGACTGAACAAATACACCCACAACTCCAGGGGTGGAATATAAACCCACACTGTTTCACTCAGGCTGGATGCAGAACTAATTCTTTTCCTGGAATTTGTGGGAGACTGAAAAATAATTTGGTTTTGGTTGAAAGAATTATTTTGCTCTCAGGCACTTGTAATCTGAGCAGAGGGCTGGGTTCATAAAGTGGATTAATGACAGCCATAAACTCTGCTCAGGAAGGGCCCTGCTGGTACTCCTGGAGCTCTAATTGGGATGGAAGAGTTGAGGATGCAGACACAGCTCCTTCCAACAGCGTCCTCCAGGCTGGGCAAGGCAGGGCTGGGTGTTTGCTCTGATGGTAGTGATGGGCAGTGATTCCTGAGCAGCTCCAGTATCCTCAGACTGGAGGATTAATTAATGCTGGACAGCCAGGAACCACTGGATGCCTCCTGATGGATGGAGAGGGGGGAAGGTGATGCTGAGAACACGGGGCAGACAGGCCCTGGGCAGCTGGAAGAGCAGCGGCAGCCAAGAGCTGAGAGCTGCTGGGCTGTGGGGGAAGCTCCAAGCAGGGACATGTTTATGGTGGCACCTCTCCAGCAGGAATCTGACCCCCATCCAGCTCTGCAGGCTCATATGCTGTCTCCAGTAGCAAACTTCCATCTTTGTGAACAAATCCATGCCGGGCAATGAGATGGAAACAGCCAAGAGCTCCTCCCCAGCCAAGGGTGCGTTGGACAAATCCCTGAATGTGTGTGGGGGAGTGTTTGTGTGTGTTAGACAGGTTCTGTGTTATGTCCTCGTGTGTCAGCTGTGACCCCGAGATCAAGAGACAACGTTCATCTTCAGAACATGAGTGTGAAGCTGAGGATGGCCCAAGAATGAGAGAGAGAGAGAGCAAAAAGGAAGCGGCCAGATACCAAATAAACATCAACCGGATGAAAGGAGCAGCGTCAGGCCCATTACTCACCCAGCTTGCCAAACAATTCCACTCCCAGGGCAGCATAGATAAAAAACAGGAGCATGAAAAGTAGGCCAAGGTTCCCTACCTACACAAGGAGAAAGCAGAACAAGGGTCAGGCAAGTCGAGGTCATGAATGAAATCACTCCATCATATTTCCAACACAAGCAAAGGAGGGTGGCCAGAGGCAAAGCAACTTGCCCTTGGCTTCCAGTACCCAGGTCCCTCTCAGAGTTCTGCTTTAAGGGGCCCAGAGTGGCCTTTGTGTGGGGAGAGGAGTAGAAACACCCTTGTGGAAAGCAGCAGCTTCTCCAGCACCCTCTGATCGCCTCTGACCACCCCAGGGCACCCTGCAGGGCAGGGCTCCGGTGGGACCTGGGGCTCTGGTTTGGGTTCCAAGGGCCTTTCCCTTCTTGGCACTCTGAGACAGCAATAAGCCCCAGGAGGAACTGGTTTCCAAAGGTTTCACTGGCATGGAGGGCTGTCAGTGCTCCAGGGAGAGGAGAACTCCCCAAGCCTTTTCCTTTACTTTTCAAAAACAACTTCACAGACTTTAGCTTCCCACATCCCACAGGAAAAGCCGCATCCCAGACACCAACACTGCAGCTCCAGGTGCTGCTGGAGGTGCTCCAAGCCCCACAAGACGGCTGAAGGGGGTGCCAAGTGCTCCTCACACCAGCAGCATCATAGCTCTCCGTGCTGGATTCCTTCACAGCACAGAATCCAAGCCTCCGAAGCATCTCCCAGAGTTTTTGGTGATTCAGGAAGGGAACACCGAGGGCAGAGTAACCTGAGCTGCTACCACCTGCAAGGAACAGCTCACATTCATCTCTCCTGCCACTTTAATTGCTCCTCTTAGCAACTCGTAACTGAGACAAAGTGAGTTCTCGGCACCCTAAAAACCAAGGCATTAGGAGGTGATCCAGGGATTCGTGATCTCTGAGGTGTATTTTAGGGAACTCTTAGTTTGGGAGAGTTTTCTTCTCTGAGGTGGCCCAGCCACAGCGTTGTTGGGTGTTTTAATTTCATCAGAGAGTTTATCAGCGTGGTATCTGTCACTGTGAAATCAACACAGCTATTGCTGATGAAAGAGGGGATTTTTTTATATTAAAGAAATGGGAATATTCCAATCACCCAGTGCAGCCTGTAATTGCTATAAAGCCTAAACTGGCTCTGCAATTTCCCTGACATTATTACCATCCTCGAGGGAATAATAAAGATAAAACAGGGATGTGGATGGCTGGGCTGGATTATTTCATCTGCCTCTGCTGCCTTCTGGAATAGCTTTTCCTGCCTCACGTCTGCTGGACCACTGATGGTTTGGGAGACATTAGAAATGAGCAGGCACAAGCACAAACACAGCACACACGCTGCTGGGGAGGCAAACGAGCAGATAATTACCGGGAATTAAAATAAAAGTGATAAACTTTCAAGGCTGAGGTAACAGAAGAGGCTGCTGGATTTTGCTCTAAAGCAGCCTGAATCTTTTGACTCCTAAATAATCAGCCTGCAAACGTATGGCATTGATGAAATCCCAAAGAATTTAGGCTGACTTGGAAGTCGTTACCGGGTTATGAGTCAAAGCTGTTATCTGGCTTTCAATGGAGAGAAGAGGAGAGGAAAGAGGGAAGAGGACAAGGGAAAAGGGAAAAGGCCTTTTCAGCCCATGGCCTCCACCAAGGCCTGAGCACAGGGAAGGACCCCAGGCACATTCCCAGGGATGGGCTGAGAAGCAGGAGCGGGGTCAGGGGCTGAGCACAGGGGAGGCAGCCTGGGTGTGTGTCTGTGACCCTGGGGAGTCATTCCTGTCCTATAACTCGCTTGCAATTCCCTCGGGAATATGTAATTAATGTCTCCAAAGCACTCAGAGATCTACTGAGACCAGACAAGGAGAAGATGGTGAGTGAATCATGCTGCTGCAAGGGACAGGAGGGGGCAGGAGCTCTTCTCCAAAGGCCTAGGCTGGATGCTCCAGCAGGAACAGAAATCCAGCTCTGGGCAGCAGCCTCGGCTCTGGCAGCTCCAGCAGGCTCTCAGAAGTGGTTCTGGCTCTGAACAGCTCAGCCCAGGCTCCTTTATCCATCCAACTCCCCCTGACTTGGGCACAGAAAACTCCAGACATCTCCTCTCTCTGGCAGCCAGGGGCTATCCGTCATTTCCTGGGAATCCAGTGCCAAGGGGGGGCTGTGGACGCCAGGGAGAGAAGCGCAGATGGAGAACATCCCAGAGATATTGTTGGTGCCCTGAAGACCTCAGAGAAGCCACAAGAGCTGGAGATGCTGGTGAGTATCTGTGATTCCTCCTGGACCTTCCCTCTGGAATCCTGGCTGGGATGCTGTATTGGGATGCTGTGGGGACACGGGCAGAGTCCTCCATCCCACCCTGAGGAGCAGGGAGAGCCTCCAGGAGGGGCTGCACCCTCTCCCAGTGTATCCCAGCTGGATCTGTGCCCTACCACTGCAACAGCCCTGGAATGACCTGCTCAGCTCAAGGGAAGGGGCTGCCCTCTCCACACACCCAGCTGGCTCTGGGAGAGGCTCCGATGGAATTTGTGTCTCCTGCTGCTGCACTCCTGAGTGAAGCCACTTCCTCCTGTGCCTCTTCCTGCTCTGAGATCCATGGGCATTCCCGGTGTTGATGCACTCAGCTCCCTGGGATGCCTGTCCAGAGCAATTCCTCATCAAATTAAGCTCCTGCCAAGCCTTCCCAAGGCCACGAGTCCTCCTCATCTTCTTCCATTGCTCTCCAGCCAAGGCAATAATCCTGGCAGTGGGAAACACAGCCTAACTCATGCACTAGGTCCAGGAGGAAATGGACACCTCTGCCTGGAAAACAGAGGCCATCTGTTGGAATTCCAGGACTGGTGGAGAGACACAACCTTGGCTGGCCTGAACCTGTATCCCCTCAGCCCTACAGAGCCCAGCCCCAGGAGCCAGCAGGATGTTTGTACCTCTGGAATTCTGTAGCACTGCTCCAGTCCCTCAGGGATCTCTGCAGCATAGCCCACACCTTCCTATCTCCCCAAATCCTTCATCCCCAGTGCTGGCTGCCCAGCCATTCCCATTCCTTCTCCCGGAGCCCACATCCCTGTGGCTCTCCAGGGGCTGGCAAAAGTTGTTGTGTTTGCCCCCCCAGCTGCAGTTGGACAATGCCAGAAAAGCTCTTCAGGAGCTGAAGTTGAGATAAGCCCAGGAATTCCAGCACCAAGAAGAGATAAACTCCAGGACAGGAGCAAACTTCAGGTGCTGCCCTGATTCAGAGCTCCGCTGGAACAAGGAGTTCTTTGCTTTTTTCTCGGCACAGAGTCCCTGTGGGGGAGTTCCAAGCTTTTGAAGACAAAGAGGAGTCTCTGGTCCAGCCTGTAGGGAATTAATGTGCCATCCACTGATAAAGTGAGAGAAGGGAAAACATCCACATCTTTTGATAGGGAAGTTCCACATCTCGTCGTTGGAGGATGGGAACTGGGCTGGATTCCAGCTGTTCTCTCCACCAGGAAGAGCAGTGACTGCTGGGGGATTCACTCCCACCAGGAGCCCTTTAAACCAAATTTAAATTCCAACTTTGCTACAGAAAGGGTGAACTGGACTTTGGAAAGCTGGGAATGGGAAAAGGGCTAAAGGATCACCATGAAACAGGAGTGTTAGAGAGCAGCCTTTGCTTCCAAACCCAACAGGCAGCAGATGCAAAAGCAAGGAGGTGATCAGTGATGGATGAGCGATGTAATTAATTATCGAGCCTCAGCCAGGACAGAGCTCAGAAAGAAGAGGAAAACACTTGAAGCAGGTCTTGAAAAGCTGCTCCACACGGAGAGATTAAAGGAGTTCATTTCTCTCCCGCACATCAGACTGCAAGAGATTATTTTATCTACCCTTGCTCCGAAAAGGAGACGTGCTACAAGAAAAAAAAGCAAAATTACAGCCAGTGGAAAAACAAATGTGGCTAATTCAGACTGAAAACACCAGATTTTTTTTTTTTTAGCAGGAAGAGTAAACAAGAATGTGTTCCATCAACAGGGGACTGATTCCCTAAGATAGCTGATTCCCTAACACTTTGAATCCTTAAACCAAGAACCAGGTGTTGGGTTTTTTTCTGGGATTGAGAGGACATGGAGAAGGTGGGCACAGAAGGTGCCAATTTGAGATAATTCCCTGACTATTCTTTCTGTCTCTGTGGCCTCTCCTCATTTGTTTTTCCTCTTCTCCATCTCATTTTTTCCAGAGATCAGGTGGAGAAGAAGGTCTGTGACTTGGCAAACAGAGGTTACCACACAAGGAGGGTGCAATAGGAACACTTCGAAAAGAGCAGCTCAAGCTCAGCCTGAAGTCCCAAAGGAGGAGATTAATCCTGTGACAATCTTGGATCAAAATGCTGCATTCCCCCAAATCTGGGCATAATTGGTTCTCCAAGTGTTACTCAAATTGCTGAATAAAAATCAAATCCAAAGCTGATGAAAATCACCCCCCTAAAAATGCAGTGACAGTTCCTTGTCATCGTCAGCCCATAAATGGGCATTCTCCACACACCAGACAAAGAATTTCCCCCCAAACCTTAATGAATAAACATTAAATTAGCTTTTTTTGTCACTTAGAAGCCACATTCAATGAGGGTTTTCCAGCTGTGGTTTTAGGATGCTAATTTAATTAGGGTAGGAACTCATCCCTTGTCTTGGAAATGAAAGCTGCAGCTTTATGAAGAGTGATGGTTGTCAGAGAGCTCTTCCTAAAATCCCCTTCTCATTTTCCCAGCTTCACTGGAGGCCAAAGTGGCATTTTTTTTATCTGCACGAGATCTGCTCGGAATATCCCTGGGGTCTTCCCTTTGCCTGAGACCTGGCTTGGAATGCAAACTGCAAGAACACCCCAAGGAAACCAAAAAGCCTGGCCTGGAGCCACCCTATTGTTTGTGGGGTGGGGGGAGAGAGCAAGGAGGGAGAGAAAATATGGTCTGTGGTCATAGTGCTTTGTAAATTAAAAACCAGACACAAATCCAAGGATTTCATGAAATGCCAGCCTGGGGGTCAGGTTGGTGAATCCCTGCTTTAGTCTCAGCCAAAATCCTTCCAGTCTGGGGAGCAAAGGGCAAATGCTCAGATTAGAATCATCTGCATGGCAGTGATGAAAAGCAAAGCAAAGGGGTCTTTCCAAGGAAAAGAGATTCCCTGTTTTCCAGTTCTCTTGGAACTGGATCATGGTTCTTGGATCATGGCTTGCTCTGTACTTAGGAACTGAGTCCCAGGGTGGTTCTGGGTAGGTTTTCTCCTGATTCTCTTGCGGCGAGAGAATTCTCTTGAGTCTCGTCCTCTGGAGGAGACTCCCACATGGTGTCTGCCCTTGGCTGCTCCTGGGATCCAGGGAATTGGAATGTGCAGGCAGCAAAAAGTTTTTTTCCTTCTTTTGTCAGATAAACAGATCCATAAAAAAGCAGTCCCAGGAAGTGAACATTTGTGGGATCCTATCAAATATCAGTCTGAGTCTGGCAGAGGTGTTGTTCCTCTGGCAGCTCAGAAGAGTTGGGTGATTGGAGACCCCAAATCAAGATTTTAACCCTCAGAAGCATCTCCCCAGTTTGCCTTCCCGAGGCTGCAGCTCTTCTGTCAATAATTGTGCTTGTTCCTGCCTCCCAGACAAAACTCCTGAGCTGGAAGCTGTCTGCTCCCAGTGCTTTCTCCAACATCCTTCTCTGTCCAAATCCTGGTGTTTTCCAAACTTGCCAGGGAAATGGGGGGGTTCATCTGAGCTCTGCCTATAGGAATTTGCTCTCTGGGAACTCTTTTCCCATCATTTTGGTTCTCCCATCAAACACACTCCGCTCCCAAGGCCTGGAGAAAGCTGAGACCCTCCCCAGGTGGCTTCTGGAGGCCACCAAACACGGAGCTGTCCCCGGGTCCCAAAGGCACTTGTGTTTCCAAGGGGGACACCCTGGGCATGGAGGAATTTTGGGGGCTTACCTGGGGCAGGGCTTGCACCACCGTGTCCAGCAGAGCTCTCATGCCTGTGGCCATTTTCAGCAGTTTCAGCACTGAAATGAGGAGCAAATCCTGCTCAGCAGGGCTGGGGAATATTGCAGGGAAAATCCATGAAGGAATCCAGGTTCAGGTCTGGCAGGGAGGGGTTCAGTCTCTCTTACAGCTGTTTGTACACGTGGGGAGTTCTCTGCATCCCAGCAGGGCTGAGCATCCCACTGTCAGTCCCAAGGGGAATGGATTCCCACTGCCAGGGGGTGGGGATATGGGATATTGGGAAGGAGGAGGGTGGAGACGCCCTGGCACAGGGTGCCCAGAGAAGCTGTGGCTGCCCCTGGATCCCTGGAAGTATCCAAGGCCAAGATGGAAGGGACTTGGAGCAGCCTGGGATAGTGGAAGGTGTTGGGGTTGGAACTGGATGGGCTTTAAGGTCCCTTCTCACCCAAAACAGTCTGGGATTCTCTGAAAATGGACAAAAAGCTGCAAGAATTCCAATGTGGGCAGGCAGGGAAATGGGAGAGGGATGGGGAGCCACCCCCTCAGTGAAGAGCAACTTCCTGAGCTCCAGCTGCCATCGTTTCCCACTCTGCTCTGGACCAGTATAAAAGGTCTGTGATCCCAGGCTGGAATCAGAATCCAACCGAGGATGCCACTGGAAAACCCCATGGAACCCCCAGCTTGTCTCTGAGCTGACATCTCATGTTCCCCACTGGAACTGAACCAGCAGGGCTGGAAGGACAAATGTCCAAAGGGTGGTCCCCGGAGCAGGACACACCTCTGGCTATCCTGAGCACCCTCATTATCCGGATTATGGTGGGATTGATGGGGAGAGCAGCGTTCATCTCGATCTCCTCCAGCGTGATCCCCACGATCGACAGGAGAACTATGGCCAAGTCCAGCTGATTCCACCTAGAAAGAGAGGAAGGACACACAAAATCCAAATTATACGTGGATAGACATCCAAGAGGAGGGAATTTGATGTTAATAACAGGCACCAGCAGATCCCAAGTGCACCTCCTCATGCCTGTCTGGGCCCGTGAGTTTGAGGTGGTACAAAACCAGCTCAGAGCAGCTGGTGCAGACATCCTGTGAGCCACAAAACCTGGGAAATGACTGGCAGCAGACTGGGAAGTGTTTCTAACCTCGGAGTTGAGCTGGTCAGGCCTGGTGGAAAGGGAAATACTGGGGGAAAAGATGCATCTGGAATTTTGGGAGATTTCTGGAATTCCTCCTGCAAAGCCCAGCCAGCAGTCCTTAGGATTTTTAGTTCTTGCACTACAAAGTCTGCACCCACAGAGAGCAGCCCTCAGCTCTTCCTGTGCCACCACAGTGATGCTGCATCTCCCCAGCATCTGGCTGGGAAAGTGGGTCAGTCCAGCCCTGAATCCCAAATCCACAGGGGTTCGAAATGCTCCCACCTGTCCTTAAAGAACCTCCGGAAACCAAAGGCCACCAACTTCAGGAGCGCCTCGAACACAAAGACGATGGTGAACACGTAGTTGCAGTACTTGAGGGCTTCATCCAGGGACTGAAAAGAGAGATCCCAGTTAGGCCAGTCCAGTTAGGCTGGCCCAGTTATCCTTTCCTAGACCCCCCTGGAGGGATTGGCAGGGAGCAGGGTGAGAGAAGCACAGAAATACCAGGAATAGAGTCATAAAGGCTGGCAGAGCTCACTAAATCACCCAGCAGAACTCAAATAAAGGCTCAGCCCCTGAGTCAAAGAAAACCCTCCGAAGCACCAAGATTAGTTCTGCTAAAAATGTCAGGTTCGAGCTCAGTGCACAAATTGTTCAGTCTGAGCCAGACACAAGAAATTCACCCCTTCCCCATCTCCTGAAGATTCCTGGGGCTGAAGTGCCCAGCCTTGGGGAGAACAAAAGCCTCGATGGATCATCCTTTGATTCCAGCCCTCGGGACAAAGGCTTTGCTTAAAAAGCTCAGAAAAATAAATAAACCTCGGAGATGGATTAAACCTTTCCTTCTTGAAAAATGGGACATCTCCAGAGCTGGGCAAAGCGTGTCCATATTTGGTGCAACGTTCCCGCTCTCCGTGGAGCCGCTCTCGGAAGTCAGGAATCCACAGTGTTTATACTCGAGGATGATGAGTGTTTATAATGGATTTCATTGGAACTCCGGGCCAACAATAGCAAAGGAGTCTTGTGGGGCCTTAAAATAGAAAGATGGGGAGGGAAGCAGCTCTTGGGGTGGGGAGGGATTGGGGGACAGGAGGCAGCAAAGGCAAGTTTAGCTCAGTGTAGCACAGGACTTTGTATTTCCACTAAAAAATGGAATTACGAGCGTCGAACCAGACAAAATTGGAAATAAATGCAACAGAGGAGTCGGCAAAGCACCTCTGAGGAAGCCCCAGGGCACAGGAGAGCTCTTTGTGTCCCCTTTGTGTGGTGCCTGGGCTTTGCTGACTCCACACACACAGCGGGGTCACCAGGGCATGGCCATGCCCTGATTTTTGGGAATCGGAGCTGGAAGTTTCTTCGATGTTGGCAAGAATCCCTATCTTTGTTCCAGGGCCTGAAATAAAAGTGGCAGCTTCAAAACCATGGGACAATTTCCTATTCCGGCCAAAGCCTGAGCCTGACTTCTCCCATCATTTGTGACTGTTTGCATTTGGATTTACAACTCGGTGTTAAGTGAACGCAAACCAAGTGTAAATAAGACTTAATGTGGATAAACAATGTTTCCATGGGAAACAAAGGAATTTTCCTGGTGTAAAACACACACACACACCCACACACACACCCCCCCACACGTTACCCTCTGGCTCAGCATCCAAAAGGCATTTGCAGGTTATCATGGAATGCTGGAAAAGGAAATGCTGAGCCAGAGCTTCATCAATGATAATGAAATGGAAAATGTATCGATGGGCAGCCCCCATGATTTATGTCAAAGGTGTTCTGAGGGGAGAATGATTTTATAAAATATATAAAAAGGGAGGATTGGACTTTTAAATTTTTTTTTTAATTCATTGAGGAAAAGAAACGCTCTGCATGCAGCAACTCTAAGTTTATATCCACTGATGGAATGTTCTAAAACTCTGGACTGTTTTCCAGTGTCAGGCTCAGCCACGTTTGGGATCAGGAGAGGAAATATTTGGATTGGACTTTTCCTGGTAAAAGCTTCATCCACCCTCCATTAATGGGGCAGTTTTTAACCAAAGCAGGGAAATCAAAGTTTTGCCTGAGGCAAAGCTTTCCAAGAACTGGGAATGGCCCCATGGCCGATTTGATCCCGAGGGAGCCGTGCTGAAGGGCAGCTCCTACCTTGGGCTGGTTGTAGTGCTCCATGGACATGGTGATGACGTTGACGCCGATGATGAAGGTGATGAAGAGGTCCAGGTAGTGGCTGGTGCACAGGCTGTGGATGTAGCTCCGTGCCGGCGAGTAGTCAGCGTAGTAGGGCCGGCGCTGGGCTTCTGCAGGGGACACAGAGGGCACCAGTGAGCCACGAGTGCTGCAGGGCTGGTGGCCACCACCCCGTGGCCTGAGGGTCATCTCCCACCTGGACACGGGGTGGAGAACGGAGCCGAGCAAACCGCGGGAAGCGGCCGAGTGATTCCGGAGTGATTCCGCCTCGGCGTTTTTGGGATGAGCCCGCTCTGGTGCCAACCAGGTCCTTCCCTCTGTCCTCCCCTCGTGGAATGGGAAGCAGGCAAGGGGAGGAGAGGAATGGACACAGAAGGCAAAGCCAAGGGAAAAGCTTCAGCTGCAGGTGAGGGCAAAGTTTAGGGCAGGGCTCATCTGGCCCATTCCTGCTGGAGCCAGGCATATTCCAGGTGGGAGAAGAACATGCCCCGAGGTCAGCTTGTGTGCCAGAGAGGCCTAAGGAAAAGCAGCAGTGCCATGGCAGGGCATTCCCAAGGGTTGGGAGCACAAAGCTCTTGGCTCTGCCAGGACAACCAAGACAAGCTTGTCTGGAAAAAGAAATGTAAATTTCTATTTATAAAATATATTATTAAACAATATATCCAGGGCTCAGGGCACGGCTGCATCCAAAACCATTCACAACCACACAAATTTTTGACCTCTGCCTCTGGTCGTGATTCCTCCTTTTTTTTTTTTTCCTCTTTGAAACAGGGAAATTTCTGCCTGAGACCAAATTCCTGGGGCTGTTCCAAGGAGAGTGTTTGGATCCCGGCACAGCATTTACTGCGTGTGTCTGTCTCAAATGAAACTGTGACCACAGGGATGGCTGTGGGCACTGGATGGAGTCAAATTCCTTTCAGACTGAAGCAATGTAAATACTCAGAGTTTACACAAGGCCAAGGCAGCATTACTGTGGATTTTACAAGTGGAAGAGCCACTGAGGCCGCACCGAGTCAGAGCAGGATTGTTCTCAGCAGCGAATATTTTGCAAATATTTCATCAAATTCAGCTTTAAATGCACTAAGAGTTCAGGAGAAGTTGCTTCAGCTTGAAAATAAGGAGGGAAATCAGTTCAGAAGCACTCAGTGCCCTCCTGAAATCCATCTCCCACTCCTCTCATCCCGCTAATACCTTTCAGATGGAAGGACTCTTGAAACGTGGGAGGGTTTTTCTTTTGTGCTGCAACTGATGCCAGATTAAAATCCAAAACTTTAAAATTAATTGGATAAAGGGAAGCAGAATCTGAAGCTCTCTTTCAACTATATTTTTTTTCCCCTGGTAGTTAAAAGTACAGTGGAGGCATTTGAAAAACATTTCCTCCTGACCAGGGTCACCAAGGCTCGGAATTTTTTTTTCTGCTAAGGGGTGTGGAAAAACAAGATGAAAGCAGCCAGAGTTTGTTTTTGAATACAGTTTTTTTCTCCTGTTGCTTTCATGTGCCTTAATCCTCCGAGTCATCTTGGACTGCTGGGGCTGTCTCTGCTACTGAGCTCAGCCTGCCTGCAAAATAATAATAAAACCATTGCAGTATAATATTTATTTCAGCCTGGACGAGGTGCTTTCATGTGTGCTCTGCATTACAACATCCTTGTCTCCTTTTTTTTTGCCATTTTTTTTTTTAGGAAATGTCTTCTTGGGAGTGCAAATCATCAACTTCTTGTGAGGTCTGAGAATAGTTAAATAATAGTTAAATGTTATATTTATTAATGGTGAATGGTTGAGGAATGGATTTCGGGATGTGAGCAGGGATGGGTTGGCAGCACATGAGGACAAGAGGTTGCAGGTGGCTTTAACCACCCCTCACCTGCCCAAATGCCCGATTTATTCACCATTCAGCAAAAGATCAGGTGTTTCTTCTACTTCAGAAACCAATTACGTAAGGAGAGTCACAAGAAGACATTTTCCACTGTCAGGCACTGAACTGAGAACCTCCTGGATTCCCTGGCAGCACCGCAGCTCCTTCTGTCCATGGGCTGGAGAGGAGAAAACCCAGGGGGAAGCAGCCAGCCCTGCAGGTGGGTCTGTCCTACAGCACAGAGACTCTCTCAGCACTTCCCAAATCCCTGCTGGGAAAACTTGGGACAGGCTGCGGGAGCTCCAGGAGGAGCCTGGCTCCTTTAGGATGTGCACAACCCAAAGCTTAAGGGATGGGAAGGAAGGACCTCCCCCGGGGTGGGGGGACACATGCGGGGAGGGTGGGCAGGGAGGTGCCAGAGGTGCCAATTCCCACATGCAGCAGGGCCGTGCTCAGCTGGACCATGCGGAGTCCACTGGAGGAGATGCTGCCCGTGCCAGGCTGGAGGAGGGAGCCGGGATGTGCCCGAGGAGCCGGGGCTGGACTGGGAAATGCCGGGAAGGTGGAGGGATTGCAGCGGGGTGGGAGCAGTGGGAGAGCAGCCCCACAGCTCTGGCAGGAGGGAGTTTCAGAGCTCCACAGCCTCAGCTCGGGTCATTCCCAATCCCTTCCGCAAGTTTTACCTCTGTTGACAGCACAGAAAGGGCTCTGGGCTCTTCTTGGGTCACATTTTTAACTCTCAGAAAGAATTTTAAGTCCCCAGATTGTGTTGAGGGTTCACTGCACACATCCTGACTGCTGCTGGCACAGCCAGAGCTGCGGGATCTGCAGGAGAACCTGGATGAGCAGGGGGCTGCTCCGTGGGATGTGGGCACCTGGTCCATTATTAATCCCAGCAAGCAAAACATGACCTGTGCCTTGGTTTCTCTGGGAAAATGGGATGAGATTCCTGTCAGTCACCTGGCAGATTTCTGTCATCAGGGAATCCTGGAATGGGTTGGGTTGGGAGGGACCTTAAAGCCCATTTCATTCCAATCCCCTGCCATGGGCAGGAACACCTTCCACTATCCCAGGGTGCTCCAAGCCCCGTCCAACCTGGCCTTGGACACTTCCAGGGATCCAGGAGCAGCCACAGCTTCTCTGGGCACCCTGTGCCAGGGCCTCCCCACCCTCCCAGGGAACAATTCCTTCCAATTATCCCATCTAACCCTGCCCTCTGGCAGTGGGAAGCCATTCCTCTTGTCCTGGCACTCCATGCTCTGGAAATGCTCTCTCTCCATCAAACACTGACAAGTTTCCCTTCAGCTGCTGGTTGGAACTGGCAGAAATGCAGCAGGGAAAAAAGAAACCATCCAACAGATGACTAAAAGGAAAAGCCCAGCCTTTCCTCCACCCACTTTTAGATGCTGGCTAATGCTTGAATCTCACCTCTCTGCAGAGTATTTAAACTTTGCTTGTGGTTCTGCTGACATGAAAATTAATGAAGCACCATCCCCTGGCTTAAAAGCATTTTTAGTTGGCATTATAATCCCCAGCTCCAGCTCCTCCATTACAACGCTCTGCATGAAACATTAGAAAGCCCTAATGGGGTTATTCATGCCTGGAACAGAGCAGCTCTGTACCTGCAGCTGCTTGGAAAAAACAAGCAGCAGGGTTGGATAATTCCCTGCTTGGAGACTCTGAACGCTCCAGGATACAGCACCCAAAATTGGAGCTCCAGCTCAAATGTTTCTGGTGAATATGGAGATGCTTAAATTGAAATACAACCATGTGCCACCCTCTAGAGAAAGGTTTGCAGCCACTGCTTTGAAAGGCACCTCTGCTGGGGCTTCAAATGGCCTCATCCTTCCACAATTCCCAGCTCTGTTGGGAAAAGCCCCAGAGGAACAGATTTGTGGCCACTCTCCTCTCATAGCGGGGAAATCCGGGAAAAAAGCATTTCTGAATTGTCAGTTTTTGGGGTCTTCCCAAAGGGACACCACTGGAAGGCACTCTGCTCCCAGCTACAGCCTTCCCTGGGCTGGGATTCTGGGATTTCCAGCTTTTCCTGCTCTGCTTTCAGCCCCCAGTGTCACCCAGACCCTGCTGCAGCCTTTGAAGTCTGGAGCTGACCTGACTGAGCTGTGCAGATCCAGGAGGGCTGGATTTGGCCTTGGATCCCAAAAGCAGAGGAGATCAAGCTGATCCACGTGTTTTTAATCAAAACCTTCAGTCTGGGGAGGCTGCTTTCAGTCTGTGTCTTCTGAGCAGCTCATTAAAAGGCTGAGAGCAGCAGGATTGTTCAATTACACTCGGATATAATGGATGGAGCAGGGACTGAGTCAGGAGAAATATTCTGGTTTATCGTGAGTTCCTTTTCCCTTCACATAAAAAAGTTCACTGAGCAGTTCTGCCTTTAAAACCACATCAAATGCATTTCTCAGTGGCCTCACCCCCTGCCCTCCACTCCCCTTGAGCAGAGTGAACCTGCTGCCAATCCCTTTGGCAAAGTGGCCCTCGGATGGGAAAGAGGAAATATTTCAGAAAGGTCTGAGGTGGTGACAGCAGAGAATTGGGCTGAGAGGGACCTTCCTGCTGAAAACTCCCCCTTAAGCAGGTGATGAGTCCCCATGCCACCTGAGAAGGACCTGGGTCCTGCTGCAGGGCTGTGCTCTCCATGGAGCAATCCCTCTGCCAGGCTCCAAATCCTGAATTCACCTTGGGATTGGTACCAGATCACCCAGCTGAGGTTTATCCCATTCCCAGGGCTGTGTTCTCCATGGAGCAATCCCTCTGCCAGGCTCCAAATCCTGAATTCACCTTGGGATTGGTACCAGATCACCCAGCTGAGGTTTATCCCACTCCCAGCCCGGAGCCCAGCCTGCCACACCTCCGTGGTGCCTTCCTGTGTGTGCAGGCAGGGACAGATCCCCCAGCCCCCAATGCCCAGGGGACATCCCAGACAGGAGACAGGGACAGGACACACAGACAAGGTGCCAGGCAGCCAGCCAGCCCAGAGGGTGCATTTGTGGCCCAATTCTTGCTCCTCTCCTGGTCTCCCCAGTGCTGGGAACGGTGACTGAGTTAAAAGCAGGGGTGTCTGTCAGCATTCCCACATTCCTCACTCCTCTCCCTGGGCTGACCAGGCTCTCTCCTGCTGCTCCACAGGGGTGGCACAGAGCACTGGGACACATGGAAGCGGCGGAAGGGACACATGGAAGCAGAGGAAGCTGCCAGCTGCTGTCACCATGCAGATCCCACAGCTCCACGAGCACACACACCCCCCACCCCCAGCCACAGATCACATCTTTCTGAGTCTGCCATGGTTTTTTTTTTTTCATCAAATCCATCGTCTTTGAAACCACCCAGGAGGTGCAAACCCCTCCCAATCGAAACAAAAAAGAATCCCTTAAAATGGAAACAGCAATCTTCCCCAATGTGTATCAGACATTTGGGTTCACCTCGTTAACAGCTCCCGTCTGGATGCCAAGCTGTACCTGCAGGCAGAGCCAGACAATTTCAGGGAACCTTCTGGAAGCCCAGCACATGGCCAAATGTTTCACTCCTCAGCTGCTCTATTGACTTGATCCCCTTCCAGCAATCTGTCCTCCTCCCTGCGTGCCCTCCACGAAATGTTACAGCCCTCATCTGTGCAAAGACTGCTCTGAAATAGCTCCTTGGAGGTGGTGGATAAGGAGGGACAATGTCACAGTGTCCATCACTTTGACAGGGCCTGGCTCTTGTGTGGTGTCTGAGCTGTGGAGTCACAGCCAGGCTTTAATAAGATTTATTTCCTAATCAGGAACTGAGCTGTGCCTCCATACCTGTGCCCCTGTTTTCTCTAAGGATGTTTAAAATTGCTTTTTGTTTTTTTTTTTTTTTAATTTCATATAGAAGTTGAGTTTATCTGAATGTCTTTGAGGTCAGCACTTTGGAGCAGAAGCTGCACAAGGAGGACCCCGGGGAGCCTGTGACTGATTTCCCTGTGCTGGAAATGCTGCCTTCAGGATTTCCACCCTCAGACTCCCAAAGCAAAATGGGAAAAGGGGAAGGAAATTGCATCTGAACTCTTCAGAATCTCTGGAGAGAGTCAGTGTCTGCTTGAGCTGGATTTCATTTTAAGCCAGGCACTGAACTCACAGCTGGCCAAAATCAAATGGGTCTGGCTCTCCCTGTGGTGCCATTGAGGCCCCGTGGGGACAACGGTGCCACCATTTAGTGCTGAGGTGTCCCCTGGCTCCAACAAAGAGCTCCAGAGGAGCAGGAGAGGGGCTGTGAGGGACACAGCTCCTGCCTCAGGCCAGCAAGTATACAGGGAATGGGATGGGGCTGCTCCCAGCAAAGCCCGTGCCTGCTGTGTCCTTGGAGCTGGGCTGTTCTTCCAGCTGGAGATTGGGTATCCATGGCTTGATGTTTGGGAAACAACAATTCCTCACAATATTGGGTCCTTCCAGGAGATGACAGGGCCAGGCAGGGTCACAGCACTGCTGCAGCAAGCAGGGCCAGAAAAGCTCAGCCCTACCCCTGACTAAGCTCAGCTTTGATCTCAGTGGCCAGGCCACGTTTCCTCACTCCTCAAAAATGCCTGGCAGGCTATCCCTGCTCACTGAAGTTTCTGGGAAAGCTGTGGCTGCTTTCCTGGCAGTTTTTCCTGGGAATACCCACTCGATGCTAAAGGTAGCTGGTCCCAGGTGCAGCCAGCCTGGGGGAGGTGGGAATGAACAGGTTTGGGGCAGGAAAGGAGCACAGGCTCAGGTGGTTTTTGGGTTTGATGGTCCCTGCTAGATCCACTGAGAAGGAAATTTTGGCTAAAGGCCTTTTGTTGCACCCTAACGGCCCTGCCCCTGGCCAGTGTTCCAAGGACAAAACGAGTCCCAGGAGGGAGTCCCAGCCTGGAATGGGACAAGCATCTCTTGTCATGGACATCTCCCCGAGAGGAATTGTCCCTCCAGCCCCAGCCCGGGGCTGCCCTGCTGTCCCCAGGCCGTGGCTCTGCCCATGCCCCCATGCAGTGTCTGTGGCATGCGGGGCCATGCTCCAGGACTCCCAAACAGCATCACCACTGTTTCAGCTACGGAAAGAACCCCCAAATCAAACCCCACCACCATCCTCAGATGCAGACGGCACGTTAAGGCACGGGGGAGCCTGGGAGTGGCCTCTAGGCACGGGGGGAAGCATTGAAGCTGCTCACCCCCTGTGTCCCTCGGTGCTGGGGACCCTGTGGCCTTGCAGAGAGGACTCTGCTGGAGGATTTTCTCCCCAGCCAGGTGAACAGGTGACGCTTCCCACCAGCTCATCCACAACAACCCCAGCCCGTGGCTTAAGGCACCGCCAAAGAGGTGACAAAGCAACACAACCTCCTGAACCCCAACAACAACAACAACAAAAAAAAAAACACCAAAGGAAAAGAAAATCTTGCTTTGGGAGCAGGCAGGGCTCAGAAAGATTTTGGTTTGTAAGGCACTCTACCGACCAGACAGGTACATCTCCTTACTCCTGCGCTTTTTCTCCAGGCGGCGGAGCCGCTTCTCCTCCCGGCGCCGCGCCTCCTCCGCCTCCTGATGCTGCCGGCACTTGTGGAAGTTCTCCACCACCACCCCCACGAACATGTTGAGCACGAAGAAGCTGACGATGAGCAGGAAGGAGATGAAGTAGAGCAGCATCCAAGGGTTGTGGTTCTGGATGGGCTGGGGGAGGTAAGAACGAGGGAGAAGCGGCACAGACAAGGTGGGGTTAAGTCAGGTTTTTGGGCTCTCTGGAACAATGAGTTGTGTGGGGAGAAGGAGGGAACTGGTTTTTTTTTTTTTTTTTCCCAAAACATTTTCCTCTCATTCACCTTCTCACTGACTACAATTCACTTTTGGTGTAAAACCCACCCAAAACTGCTTTAGGGGATTTAATTATTTTGGCATTTATTTCGCACAGCCTCAGATAAATCTCAGTGGATGAGCATCATCCCACCAGCAAGATCGTTTCAGCTAAAGATAGGCTCCAGATTTTTAATTTTTCAGATGTGGGCTCTTGGTTAATGTTTCTCAGTTGTTACCAGATCTTCAGAAGTGGGCGAAATTAAGTCCAAAGCGTTACTGTGGCTCCGGGTGGGTCCTACTCATGGGAGACTCAACTTCCCACGGAAAATGCCACGTAAGTCACAAACTGAACGTCTCTTGCTCAACATTCCTGGTGCTTTCCCATCCTCAAGTACCCTCATTCTAATTCAAAACCCCATTAGACCTTGCCTGTACTACAGACACTGGAAAAGCAACTCCAAGGAATGGAAAACTTGGGCAGCTTAATGGGTAATTGGGAGCTCAAGGAGGTTCTACAGCTCTGCTCCTTCCTGGGACTTGAAAAACCCCAGACAGCCCAGGCCTGGGGCTCGAGAGAGCAGCACAGGTGGGCTCTGCAGGACAGGTACCTGTTGGTCAATGCCCACGGCGTCCAGCCCATCGTACATGATGTTCACCCAGCCGTCCTTGGAGGAGAGGACAAACAGGGACATCAGGGCCTGGAAAATGGACAGAAGAGGTTGGCCATGCCTTTCAGTCCCCAGAGAAGAAACTTCCAGCTCCTCTTGTGGCCTGGCCTGCTTTTCAACCTTATTTTCTTCATTTGCAAATGGAACAACAAGAAATCGAGAGGCTAAAAGGGGCAGCTGAGGGACTGCATCCCAGAGCGGTGGCTTTAGCACAACACTCCTGAAAACAAGGAACTGTACAACCTCAGCAAGAGATCAGGAGTTGATCTGATCCATTTTTACTCACTTAGGATGAAAGACAGAGATTTCCAGATAAAGTCATAGAAGGACCAAGGATGGAAAAGACCTCTAAGATCACCGAGTGCAAACATCAACCCACTGATAGATGACTTCAACAGCAGATTTGGAAACTCCCCGTGATGGAGGCTCCACACCCTCCTGAAGCCACACGTTTTAAGTGCACATCCATGAAAAGCTGGCACAGAAAATCCATGCAGGGAGGGCTTTACCTGCCCCAAATTGTCGAAGTTGTACTTCCTCCGCACCCATTTGTAGTGAGCGTTGGCGCAGTCGGCCTTCGTGGTGATGTTTTTGACGTCAGGCCCATCGCAGTAGTAGAACTTGCCTTTAAAAAGCTGCATTTGAGAGCACAAATTTAAAAAAAAAAAATGAACAAAAGCCAAGCAGCTTTGAAAAGTCTGATTTATCTTTCATTTCTTTAGAGGAGTTCATCAGGGAGGTCTGTCTGTTCTCCTAATCCCGAGATCCTTGCCGGCAGCAGGTGCCAACCCCACCCTGGATCATTTCTCCTAAAGCCTGGCTCTTCTTCCCCCAACTGAAATCTTCCTCTGGAGGCATTTCAGCTCATTATTTCCACCTCTACCCAGCAGGTGAGAAAAGCAGCTTCTCTTTTGCAGCAGTTGCTCAGAGCCAGCCACGGGGAGGGAAGTACCCTACCTGGACTCCTAAAATCCCAAAGATGATGAAGAAAGCACAGCAGATGAGAACAATATTCCCAATAGGCCTCAAGGAGGAGATCAAGGTTTCCACCACCAGCTTCAGACCTGGGGCTCTGCTGATGACTCTGGAAAAAAAAAAAACCACAAGAGAAGGAAGCTTTTAATCTTCCTGTTATCACCCAGCTGCTTCTCCTCTGCTCTCTGAAGCTGGCACAACCCTCCTCTACCTGCAGGCAGCGCTCAGAGACAATCAGGGACTTCTGCAGACAACCAGAGTGTTCCCAGTCACATCAGGGGGAATTCAAGGAGTGGCAGCTGGGCAGAGTGAGGAGGGGAGACTCCCCATGGGCAGGATATCACAGAGCTCCCACTCGTGCAGTGTTTGTACCTCAGTCCAGGGGGATGATCCCTGCAAGGGCTCTGATCCCAGCCCAGGGACACAGGCAGGACCCTCCTTCCTTTCCCAACATGTGAACAGCTTCCCAGCAGGACTGGAGAGCACGGCTGGTGCTCCTGCAGTAGTTGCTGTGATGATTTCCAAATAGAGTAATTCCAATTTGTTTCCTAATTAGTTCCTCAACTGGCTCGTAGCTAATGGGGACCCTGTGATCAACAGCTCCACAGCCAAAGGGTCAATCCCATTGTGAAGCAGCTTCCTGGTGTTCCCTGAGGCAGGTTTTGGGTGTTATGAAGAACAGGAGTGTTGCTTTCCTGGGGGAGAGCCTGGGGAATGCACTGCTCTCCCCGGGGATGTGTGAGTGGAACCAGCCCAAGCCAAGCTTCCCTGGGAAGGGCGAGGTGGGAGTTTTGCCTTGAGAACATCAAAGCTGTTTTTAGGAGGGGCCTGTAGAGGGTGAGTCCTTTCAGGGAGCTGCAGCTCACATGGATAATGATTCCTTGTGCCTGCCAAGCCCGGAGAAAAGAGTTTTGTGCTGCAGCGTTTCCTCAGGGTCTTGTTTGAGAGAAATCATGTGGAGGCTGAACTGCACCTCCAAAGTGTTAGGAATGGTCCCTGGAGTCATCCTGTGCCGTGGTGAGAGGTGATGAATTCCTTTCTATTCATAGGAGCTGGCCTAGTTATTCTCAAAGACCAATTCCCTCTTTGCCCCTTCCCTCTCCTGATGAAATGCCTGTGCCCTCAATTCTGTTCCCACTTATGTGGGTCACACAGCGTCACTGCTCCAGGGGGTCCTGGGGACCCTGGTGCCACCAGCAGAACAGAGAGGAGCCAGAAACACTGACAGACTTGTCACTAAGGTGACACAGAGCACAGAGCTGCTGTTCTTGAGGGTCTAAAAGATTCCCTCTTCCTATTGCTCTCACAAGCACAGCTTTGTCCCAGAAAGTTCACTGGATTTTGGGGGTGACTGTCTCATTCCCCTGAAACTTCAGTAAAAAAAAGGCTCCTGGTTCTTGCCAAGCAGCTTGAAACCACAACAGGAGCTGGTACAAATCCCCCTCAAGCATTCCCACTCTTTGTTATTGCATCATCATAACCAAACCACAAATTATCTTTACTCCTGGTCCCAAATTCCGAAGCTCTGCCCTCCTCTGCCTCGCTGAGGGAGGAGCTGCTTTGCGGGGACGTTTGGCAGGCTCGGGAGAGCAGGGAAGGATGCTGGAGCTCATCAAATCCTCATCAGCACCTGTTCAACTGCAAATCCCTCTTTGCTGGGGAATGCCTGGGAGGTTGTGCAGCTGAGGAAGGAGCAGAGTGATTTGGAAAGGGCTGATAAAAATGCAGTGTGGAGGAGGCTGTGACTGCACACACTCCAAACTCCAGCCACTCGTATCCAAGCTGGAGAAGATGAATTAGAATTCATTTCACTGTTTCCAAACAGTTTCTCACTGAGTTTAGACCTCCCCAAAGATGCTCCTACCCGTGCCATTTTTCAGTTTTTCATGTTATTAAGCAAGACCTTGTGCATTTCCCAAACTCCCTGATTTATCAGCACCTACCGGAGAGGTCTCAGGGTCCGCAGAAGCCTCAACACACGAAGGACTCCCAGGATTTTGGCTCCTCCTGCCGATGCCATGGACACAATGATGTCAATGATGGATACAAAGACCAGGACTCCATCCAGGACGTTCCAGCTGCTCTGCAGGTAGGTGTTGTCCCCAGAGAAAAATCCAAGGGCCACCACCTGCAGCCAGGAGAAGGGAGACATGGAAATCTTCCCCCAGATCCTAACTCTGGCATGGGCTGGTCTTTGCCAGAATTCGCTCTGGGCCGTGGGATGGAGCTCTGATTACCTTAACCATCATTTCGGCCACGAAGATGGCAGTGAAGATGTAATTAGAGACACTCAGGAATATCCTTTCCTGGAAAACACGGAACAATGAAGAGAGGCAAATTAGAAACCCAACATTTATCTTGCAGGGTCTGATCCTGAGGAGATGATGAAGACCTGGCTGGTGGATGGAGGAAGGAAATGCCTCTCACCGTGCTCAGGGGGTCGATGTCTGGTCTCTCCAGAGCTATGGTGATGCAGTTGAGGAAGATAAAGACCAGCACCACGTGGTCAAACATTTTGTGGGCAATGACCTTCTGGCACATGACTCGGAACCTGCAGCAAGGTGGGACAAACAGACCCTTTAGAAGTTTGGCTCAGGAATAGGCTTCTCCCCAAAAGCCTTCTGCAGCTGTGACACCAGCACCAGCCCAGGTGGTGAGGCAGCATCTCCCCATGCTTTGGCTGTGATTATCATTAATTATTAATTATTAATAATGCTGGCTACACCACTGACAGCAGTGGAGTGAACCACACAGTTCTGCCTGCACCGAATGGAAAACGCGACCTCAAAATCAGGGACTGGATTTCTAAAACTCTGAAGGATTCTCCCCAAGGAGAGGCTTGCTAGGAATGCAGTATTCCATCACCTCAAACACCTGCTGGGCTGGAGTTTCACTGGAATTTCTTACCTGTTCTGTGGGGAAAACAAGTAGAGGGACCAGTCCTCGTGAGTCTTGCACCACCGGGGTTTGTAGGGCTCCAGGGCTTTGCGGATCCGGTAGCAATAACTCTGTATAAAAAAAAGAAACACCTTTTCTTCCTCTTATTTTCCCACCTCTCCAACTTTCACGGTGTTTTTGTGGAAGGAGGGGGGCATTAAATGGCTTTTCATTGGGTCTGTGGGCAGTCACAGCTTTTGGGACAGAGCTGTGGTGGCCATTGTCACATTAGTCCAAGAAAATAAGGAGGAAAAGGGGTGGAAAAAGGGGAGACATGGATATGACAAAGCAAGACTTGTAGGCCCAAATAATTTTGAAATACAGAGTTGTGCCAAACCCAAAAAGGCCTCAAACAACCAAAAAGTTAAGTGGAAAACATTTCTTTTTTAGGCTTTTGAGCTTTCACGACACGAAACATTTCCTGTGAGTAAAGCCATTCTCCTGTTGTGTCTGCAGCTCATTTTTGGAGACATCCTGGGCCAGTGGGATGATCCCAATCAGCCCAAAAATGAGGCATTTTTGGAAAAAAGGAATTTTTATCTCACAGGACACCGCTGCAATGTCACAGCCCAAAAAAGATCTCTTAAAAAAGGGGATCTTTCAGGAAGCAAAGGCCCCTCCCTTGGCTCAGGATCGCCATTCCCGGCTCTAGCCTCGAGGAGATAACACACTTCCACGCCGGATTTTCAACCATCCTTCCCAGCAATGGAAAAGCCGCTTACAACCTGAGCACCCAACTCCCGCAGGACTCACATCCTCCATGTCATCCTCGTAGTCCAGGGCGTCCTCCTTGTGTCCGTCCACCCTCAGGAAGAACTCTCCGGGGCCGTGGCCCATTTTGCCGTTGCAGTCGTGGAACTCCGCGGGCCCCAGGGCTGCGGGGCCGAGGCCGAGCTGGCGCACGGAGGGCACCCGGAGCAGCTCGGGCAGCTCCAGGGAGCCACGGTAATCCAGGGATTCTGCCCGCTGGGGCAGTGAGGGCCGGCTGAGCGTGCTGGACTTGGCGTCGTCCGAGTCGTCGTCCGTGCTGCCTTTTCCTTCTCCGGACAGCAGGGACTCCCGTTCTCCCGACTGGTTCTTCTTCTTGAGGCTGGGGGCCCTGCCCAGGCTGTTCCAGCTCGAGCGGCGGCTGCCCCAGTTGCTGCTGGTGCCCCAGTTGGCGCAGGGGGAGCTGCGAAGGCTGGACTGGGAGAGAAGTGGACGTGGGAGGGGTGGCTTGCAGGAGGAAGCCAAAGGATTGGGGCGTTTTGCCCAGAGTGGTGAAAGTCGTGTCCTCCCATTCCCGGCTTCTGCACTGCTCCAATTCCAGCCTTGAGCTGGGAGCAGCTGGCCAAGGCCACACTGAAGGTGCTCCTTGAGTACACCTGGAGCCACCAACCCTCTGTCCTGGCAACATCCACTCTCCATAAACAATGAACCCAAAGACATCAATAAGCGGCATTTTGCTGAACTGATGTTTTCTTGCCTCGCTTTGAAGTGGTTTCAGCTCACAACTTCCCTGCCTTCCAAAGGGAACCTGAGTCACCCAAGTGCCTGGTGGGAACTGTGCCCCTATTTCATTACTTTCCCTCCATTTGCTGGGTGAGGACGTGGAGTGAATGTTTCTCCTGCACAAATTTCAGCGCATGTCCGTGCACTCAGGTGGGTACTGGGTAATTCCCAGGACGAGGTAGCTTAAGATCAGCACAGAAAAGCCAGGGGGAAATCTCCCTTTTCCCTCCATGGCTTCCTCCCAGCACAAATCAAAGCAAACTGCCTTCCTCCTCCTCCTCCTCCTCCTCCTCAGTGCCGGCCAGCTCTCCCCTGACTACTTCATCTGCCTTTGGCTGGTGGCACTGCCGTGCTCCCTGGGAAAGGATTGGAAGGATGAACATCCCTCTCCAGCAGCTCACAATCCCATGAAAGCCCGAGGCAAACAGCAGTCATCTCTGTTTTCTTTTCAAAGGCATTAGGTTGGCTAAGCAGCTTAGCAAGGGGGGTGGTGGCTGTGCCTCGGCGTGAGGAGCCTTCACGGTCTGCTGCCTTGATTTGAACATGATCCCGCGGTTATGGAGAGAGGAGTGGGACGGATCAGCAGGGACAGGAATCCACTCTGCCTGCTGCCTCTGCTCCCTGTCTGCACAGAGCTGCCCTCTCGCCCCCCTGCTGCAGGCACAGCTGCCAGAGCAGCAGCTCCAGCCAGATCCTGGTGCAATCCAGCAGCTCATTCCTTGTTCCCTCGATTTCCCTCCAACTGGGCTCCTGGACTGTAACCAGAGCTCAAGGGAAAAACGCTTCATCCCCCTGACATGGCATCAATTCAAGATACAACTGTAAAACACCACAGGGGAAACAGGTCCCATCCTCACAGGAACACCTGACAGCTTCTCCAAGATATCCCAAATGGCCAGTGTGGTTGGAAAAGATTCCTGCTCCTCCACTGAGGGCGTCAGGGGTGTCACTGCATGAACTTATGACTTCTCTGGGGTTATATCTCTTTATGTCTCTCCTGTGACATGCTTTGGCACCAGGCAGGAAAATGCTGAGTCCTGGTACATCCCAGTTTTCCCTTTTCACACTCAGCGTCCTCGGCTGTTCTGCTGTCACTGCCCTGCCCCAGCACTGCACACCCTGACTCAGTTCTCCTCCTGCCTTTCCACACATTTCCCACCTCCATCATCCTGTCTATCACAAATGTCTCACATGACCCCGAGCTGAGCTCAGCTGGTGCTGATAACACCAAACTGGTGGGATCAATCCCTGTAAAGCCCATATTCCCTCAATCCCTGTGGCTCCCTTCCACCCCAGAACATCCCGTGACCTGGAAACAAAGACCTGTGACCCCATGCTCGGTGTCACCGATGGGGACAAGAACCTACCAAGGACTTCTGGTCGTAGCCCGTGGGCTCCAGCGAGGCGTTGCTGCCTCTCCTCGAGTCCCCGAGGGCGTGCAGGGAGTCCAGGTGTGGGGAGCACTTTGGGGTGGGCATCGGGGTGGCCGCTGTGCGCATGATGATGGGCGGGGGCATGGCCCCCCTGCCCTCCAGGTGCCCGTTGGGGGTGACAGCCAGGGAGTACATCTTCATCTCTGCACAGGAGGGGACAGAGGACAGCACGTGAGGGGACGCTGCTCCTGGGCACCTCCAGGAGCTCTGCCAAATGGAGCCAGAGCAGAATGGGCAGCAGAGAGGAAAATAAGGATGAAGTCCCTCCTCAGACTCTCCTTTTGCTGATAAGAGGTATGGACAGAGCTGATTTTGAGTAGATTCCTGCCCACAGGAAGATCCCCCACCAGTGCAGTGGGTGAGCGTCACAGCCTCTTAAGGGGCCTTTGGGAACTCAATGTCCTCCAAGGGAATCATGGAATTATAGAATGGCTTGGCTTGGAAGGGACCTTAAAGATCATCTTATCCCATCTCATCCCATCTCATCCCATCTCATCCCATCTCATCCCATCTCATCATTCCAAGCCCCCTTCCACGGGCAGGGATGCCACCCCCTAGATCAGGTTGCTCCAAGCCCCATGAGCCTTAAGCACTTCCAGGAAACTCTGCTCTCTGTTCCTTGGGATTTAGAGAGTGGAATTACAGTTTTGGGGCTGGCAGAGAATTTCCAGGCTGAATTTCACCTCCTGTCCGTGTCACACAGAGCTGCACCAGGAGTTTTATGACTTTGGGATGTGCCTGAAGTTCCCTCACAGGGAAGGCACTTGGCAAACACCGAGGACAGGAAATGGAAGCTGCTTTAACACCCCCACCCACAACACAGAAATCCAATGGCAAAGCACTGGGGCAATCCCAAAAATCCACTCTTTTAGCTGTATAAACCAATATTCCCACTGAGGCAAACCAGACCTAACACCCCCAGCCCTGTGGGGTCCTGTAACAGAACCAAAGGCTGGTGTCAAACCCCGGAGCAGAGCTGAGCTAACTCCAGTTTTACCAGGCTGAATGGATCCTGGCTGCATGTCAGAAACCAACTGATATTTCAGAATCAGCCTTAGGAGGGGGAAGGATCAGCAGGGAAGCAGTTGGGGTCTGCAGGGAGAAATCCAGGCAAGTGCCTTACCCTTGATGTTTGTTCCACTACTGGGGGCTCTTGCAATAAAATTTGCTTTAACTGGATCTGGTCAGCTGCTGCTTTGTGCACAAATCCCTGATCTGCACCCCAGAAATCCATGGGAACACTGGCATTCACCTTGAGGGTGGAAATGTGAGCTAAAAGTCACTAATCTGCCATACACATCCCTCCTGCCCTGTGTGTGTGTGTTACACACCAGGAGCTTTGCACTGAACTGTTAAAACCTTTTTGCTGTTGTGTCACCAGCTGTGCCCCTCATGGGGACACACAGTCACCCCTGGACTCGGCCTGACAGCACGTTCAGCCCCGTTTTCCATTTCTGTGTCACCTGAGCAGAGGTGACAATTTCTATTCCCCCCAGAAATCTCTCATTATTTGAAGCTGGTGCAGATTTGGTGCTGTGAGCTCCTTCCCAACCATTTGCAAAAGGGACATTTGATCCCTTGGTGTTGGGGATTTGCTGCTTTGTCTCCAGACTGAGCAGCTCCACCACCTCCTTGTGATCCAGCTCTGCCTCAGCTTCCCCTACAAATGATTCTGCCCCTTCTTCAGCTCCATTCCATCTGCTCCCCACAATCAACATTTCCTTGGCTGAAACAAATCCTGCTTTAGAAGCATTTGGAGGGATCCTAACAAGGCCAAGCTGGGGATTGAAGGAAGCAGGAACTGAAGTGGCTCCTGTTTACCATCATTCACTGTTAAAATGTGTGACCCCTTCTCATCACCCCTCTGGCTGCAAAGTGAAGGCTGTCACCTACAATTCCACATTTTCAGTGCAGCAGCACAGTGTGGACCTTCCCTCGAATCGATTGCCAGGCCCCTCCTGGAACACAAATGAGCAGCAACATTTTCCATCCATCAAACCTCACCCAAATGCATTTTGTGTGGGAAACCAAAAGGAACAGATGAGAACATGATTGATTGGAAAAGCTGCCGAGAAGTGGGGTGAGAACATTGCTGTCAGCAGAGCTCTCTATGGTAATGGTGCAGGAGGAAGGATGAGACGCGGCTAAAAATTTCTTGGGGAGGTTTAAATGAGACAAACATCTGTCTAAAGGAAATATCAGCTCTCACTGAGCTTCCCCTACCCTTTACAGAGCTGCTCTGGTGACTTAGCTAGCAGATTAATTGCCAGATCAACGGGATTCTTCCACTTTCCCTGGGAAGATGTGGAAGCAGAGTTGGAGCTCCCAGATTCCCAGGAAAACGCAGAGACAAAAGCCCACCTGTTGCTCGGAAGTCCTTCAGCTTCTCAAACTCATCCTCGAAGTTGGCAGATGTCTTGTCCTCATCTGTGTCTGACTTGTTGGCATCTCCCTGCAGAAGAGAGGAGGAGGGTAATTAACAGACCCAATTAATAGGGGTTCCTCAGCAGCTCAGAGCTGCCTCTGCTCCCCGTGGTTGGTTGAGGCCAAATTCCCTCTGGAATGATCCCAGGCAAGTCCCTCTGCCTTGTTTTCACTCATTTGGGAAGTGGGACAGACAGGATGATGCTGTGGTTGTCACCATATCCCTGCCATGTCACTGTGCTTCCTCTACTCTGCTGCAGCCTCCTGGAACAGCAAATCCCAGGGGAAAACATCTCAGAGCAGCTGGAATTGCAGGAATGACTGAAAAAACTGGCACACTGGGGTTCCTTGTTTGCACTCTCCATGATCCCAGGTGAAAGCACTTCGGGTTTGATGTCAAGGGATGTCAGAGGGTTTTAATTCTGTATTTGACAGCACTTTAAGTTTGACTTAGATCTGGAAACCCTGATTTGCTTCCTTTGTGCTGGCTGGGAATGGATTGTTTTGGGAAATCTCTTGGCAACCTGAGGCAGAGGGAATGAGGCCAGTTTGCCTGGTGGGCCCTGCACCATCTCAGGACAGGGAACAGCCACCCTCACTCTGCCTTTCCTCCTGGAAGTCCAGCTCATTTTCCCTTCTGTACACATCTGCTGCCAAAAATGCTCAGCCTGGGATGGAAGAGCCGTCCTCAGGTTCTCCTCACAGGGGGAGGGATTCCAGCAGAATGTCAGCAGGACTCTGGCTGGATTCCTCAGGACTGCAGAAATCTGTGCAAATTGATAGCAAATGGCTGGATGGAAGAGATGATCCTAGAAAAAGGAGCACAGTTCCTTGCCTGGTGCCTGAACAAATCCCCACGGCTTCCAGAGACACGGTGCCGAAGTGGCAGTAAACTTCATTTTGTCTGTGATTTATTGCTGCAGCCAGGATGACTGAAAGGCTCCAGCTCCCTGATTCATCTTCATTTCAGAGAAGAACCACCAGTGCAGAGTGGATGAAGGATTTGCACAATTTTGGAAGGTTTCTCCTCTCTCCTGGAGCAGTGCCGGGGCAGATTTCAAAGTGACGTGGGAACGGTGGAAGCACAAATATGCAATTATGGCCCTGTTTGAAGTCTGGCTACTTGTGCTAAGCACAAATGTGCTAAAAATGGGTTTGTGGCCATTTAAGTCTGTTCTCTTCTAGGAAAACTCCTGGCAAACTTGCTCCAGAGGCAGAGCAGGACCTGGGATCAGGCTGAGAGCCCGTGCTGTGGTTCACAGCACAGTTTTTAGTGTCCTTGCTGAAACCCTGCTGATGATTCTGAGTTGACAGCAGCTCTCAGCTGCACAAACCTCCCAGGATTCCCTCTCCAGATAAATAAAAGAAACACCTGAACAAAGGGAGGAGAAACTCTCCTCAGAGACTCCTGTGACAGCTCAGAACAGCCCCTGTCAGAGGGCAAAGTCAAAGAGGTCAAAACAAGAATTCTGCCACCCTCCCAACATAGCAACAGAACCAGGGATGACAAAAGAAAACCCAGCTCCACTGGGAATTCTTCTTTGGTTTGCAAACAGAGCAGCCTGGTCTGGCAGAAGGTTCCCTGCCCATGGCAGGGGGTTGGAACCAGACCTTTAAAGTCCCTTCCAACCCAAACCACTCCAGGATTCCCCATTTTCTCAGTGCAAGGCTTGAGAGGAGCCCTGGCAGCTGAAACGCAGCCCTGGGAAGGGTTTTCTTTAATTCCTCTCCCTGAGATGAGCACTGAGCCCGCAGGCCCTGATGTCAGGTTTGATAAAAAATGGGGGTGGAGAGCAAAATGTGCCCTGCAAATGTCGTGCCTGTGGTCACCAGGCTCTGGGGAGGCAGCGTGGGGTGAATAAGGCAGGGCTGGAAAAGCAGAGCTTCCACACATTTAAATCCTGGTCCATAACAGCTCTGAGAGGAGCCATTAGGGCTGAGCAGGGAGACCACAGCCATTTGTCTGCAGGGGTAATCAGGCACTCAGAGAGCTCTGCCCGGCTCTGGCTCCGCATCAGCGCCAGGTTCAGCCTCCCAGAGGGCAGGGCAGGAACGGGATCTGCTCCCTGCGGAGCTCCCTGCTGAGCAGAGAAAACTTCTGCCCTAAAGCATCGTCCTGACTATCTGAGAATTCCACGCCAGGAACCTGGGAACGGCTTTTGAGCTGCTGTGCTTGTGGCCTCAAGCATCCCAGAAGGGACAGAGTTCCAAGGAAAGGTCTGGAGTCAGAGCCAGGTCTCCTCGGACTGGCTGGAACCTGTGGGATCACAGAATGTGCAGTCCTGTGTGGCACACAGTCCTGCATTCACCTCTGGAATGGTGGTGTTCCATGAAAAACAGGCTGGAAAGGGGTAAATGTCCCACTGTGAGCACTTCCACCACACAGGTGGCTTCATGAGGGGAGAGTCCTGCTGAGCAGCCCTGATTTCCTTTTAGGACAAGGTAACCACCCCTCACCAAGGGAAGCTTGCTGATTTAATCTTTTTGGGTTTTAGCAGAACTTTTAAGTATATTGAAGGCCTGAGTTCCACCATAAAGAAACACAAACCATAGGATATATGGGAGCTTTGGTGAGATTAAGATTAATCCTAAATTATTCCTTCGAGATCACACAGCGGGCCGTGTAGAAGATCAAAGTCCTGGTCCCCTAATTCCCACTCCACATCCAGTGGGCTTTAACTACAAAGATTGATTCAGAAGAGTTCCATGTGCCTAGCCCAGCTCATCTGCACCTCCAATTTAAATTTAGGGCTTCAAAGATTGATTCAGAAGAGCTTCACATGCCCGGCACAGATGATGGGCACCCCTTAAGTTCACGTTTCGGGCTGGCTGTAGATGTTTCCCCTGACATGGCTCATCCCCACACGTGTGGGTCAGTTCTCTGCCCCTCCCTCTGCCTGGATCTCTCACCTCAGCCTGGAATCCTTCCACCAGGATGGCCACCAGGAGGTTGAAGAGGACGTAATTTCCAAAGGTCATCAGGGCCACGAAGTAGAGGGCAGCCCACGAGGAGGTGGAGGCCATCCCGTTGTACAGCACCACGTTCCAGTCCTCCTGTGTGAGGATCTGTGGGGACAGCCAAGGGGAAGAGTCTCAGGGACTCCACTCCCCCCTGCACAGCAAATCCTGCCATTTCCCCCTCTCCTTCTGACCTCTCCCGAGCAAAACCACTCGCAGGTCTCATGGGATGAGACAGCAGAAATTGCCTTTATTTAGGTCTTTGCATGTGATTTCAGATCACATTGTGGAAACAGCCCTTATTTAGATCCTTGCACCTCTCCTGGCCAAGCCTCTCCTCCCCACCCACAGAGGACTGGTTCAGATCCCAGATATCCCAACGTGAGGGATGCACCGTCCAAATCCCATCATTTCACTGCCTCCTCTGATAACCATCAGCAGATAACAGACCCGAGGCCACAGATCTTGTCTCCTTCCAGGCTGCTCTTTAGAAGGCAACTGGAGCTGAAGGGAAGGGTAAGGGATGGGAAATTTAATGAGATAAATGACATTGGGTGGCTCCAGAAACTCAGGGAAGCAAAGTGGTTTCCTTTAGATAAAAAAAACTGGGAAAAAAAACCCCACCCACTGCCAAGGCTTGTTCTGAGGGATCTTCCTCAGGGATTTCCACTCTCCAGCTTCCCTGGAGCTCAAAAATCCTGGATGCCTTGGGAAAATGGATGACAGGCTCATGTTCCACATTAATTCTTGCGGCAAAAATGGCCTCATACCCCTGAACCAAGGTGGCTTTGGGGACAGCAGTGCTGCACTGAGTCATGCTGCTCAATAACCTTCCTGGGACACGGGACTGAGCCCTCGTTCTCCGTGCCAGCTGAATTTCCCAAGGGATTGGTAGGAGAAGTGCAGCAGTCTGTGTGTTGGGAAGGGAAAAAATGGGAACCTCTGAGGCTGGGGCTGATTTGTCCTTGTTCCTTTGTAAGAATTTATCTCCCCAGCGAAGGCTCTGGATTTCTGAGTGATGCTGGGCTGAGCATCCACTCTGCCTTTACAAACTTTATTTCCACTTGTTGCACTCAGATGCTACAGCCTGAGCTTTGAAACACAAAAGTTCAACCTTTGTGTTTGAAATACCCTCGAAATAGCAGCCAATTCCTCTGCTGTGGGACCTGCCTGGAATTTCAGGCACGAACCAGCACCTGGCTGCAGAGGAAACACAACTTTTTATATCAAGGCTCCCCCAGCACCTCCAGCTCTGATTTGTGAGGGTATTTGTCACTCCCAGTTACACAGAATGGTTTGCAAAAGGCATTTTGGGGGCAGTGAAGGAGACAGATCTGCAGAGCCAGAGCAGAATGGGCAGCAGAGAGGAAAATAAGGATGAAGTCCCTCCTCAGACTCTCCTTTTGCTGATAAGAGGTATGGACAGAGCTGATTTTGAGTAGATTCCTCCTCCATCAGGGCTTTTAGATGCTGAAACACCATCTCTGCCCTAATAACCCTACAGTGCTGCTTCACTCCACGTTTGACACCTCCTGGAGGACTTTTGTGCCATAAAATCTCCTCATGTTCCCCCTTAAAATGTCCCCGAGGACCTGGAGCTTACCTGGAACACGGTCACAATGGCCCAGAGTAAGGAATCAAAATTCTTCCTGTCTGGAACCGTGTCTCCTGTGTCGGTTTTCAGGCTGAACTTGCATCCAAAAAGGTGCATGCCAAGGATGCTGGAGTGGGGAAAGAGGGAGATGGGAGAAACAGGAGGGTGAAATGTGGCTGCAGGGAGGATTGCAGGGGTTTTAGGGATACTTTTCCGCTCCCAGTGTTTTTCTGACCCTGCAATTTGGTTCTCCTGCCTCACATTTCATTCCAATTGTCTGCACTGAAGGCATATCCAGGATTTCCTTTGTCTGGAAAAATGGCAAACCACGTTGCCGGCTCCCCGGATTCCAAGCAAAAGATCCTGAGGGGCATTAGGGGGTCAAACAGACGGAAATCTTGGAATCTGCCCTATTTCCATCCCAAATCTAACACTGGTAGGGTCCAGTCAGCGACAGGCACAGCTCAGGATCCTTTGAGGGACAATTACTGCCTGTCTGTGTCCTTCATTC